>JAPYZN010000112.1:0-116173 GCA_030522865.1 Psyttalia lounsburyi
TGGTTGGGGGAACGCCGCCTCGTAGTAAAATTTTTAACTTGATGCTTTGAAAATTGTGGTGACATCTGCATGAAAAGGGGGGTACTACCTGATGATCTTTTCGGAAGAGGCGCTTCATACAATTAAGATAGAACTTCACTTACAGGTAAGTTCGTTTAATCTTATAATTTGAACCATAAATGACGATTCGTCACGCCCGAAGAAATGAGCTTTTAGCGCGAGGAGGTTATTTACCCGAAAATTCTACTGGAAGATTCAGCGAGTAAACACGAACTCCAGTTGAATAACGTGTATGCTGGTTCCAGCTGACTGCCTCAGATAGGAAGCGTGCATTACACCCTTGCCTTATATAGGAGGTGCAGGTAACGATTCGTTTTCCACTGCGCAATGATAGTTTCCAACATTTCCTCTCCACCAAGTTTCACGAACTTTTGTATCAACTCCAGTTTCCATGTAAATGGATCCAATCTTGAACTCTCAAATCAATGAATCGTGTCAACTAACGGTTGATTGGTAGTCCTCGACATATCTATTTTGAGGTGTGATGTTAAGATAAACCCGAAATATTGAATTAGTTCGAATTGAATCAAAATTTCTTCTTTCAGTTTTACAAGACAACTCAATTTTTACATTGAGAGACAAGAATCTGCGGGGAACCCGTCGTTTTCCTTTAAAATTCCTCGCAATTGAAGAGCTTTCACTCCCAAAGTTACAAAAACAAATATAAACAATGACTTCCCATCGGCAAATTAACAAGCTACAATTGTAGTGTAAAAAAAAACTTCATAACTTTCTTTAGACCTCCAACAATTGGCAGTCGGTATAGGTCATAGTATAGGTCAATTCAGGCTCAACTCTGGGTCAACTCGGGGTCAACTCTATCTCTAACTTAACTATAAATGTTAATTTTTACAGTCGCCACCTCAAAATTTCCTAAATATTTCATTTCGCCATCGGAAACTCCTCCTGTGTGTATGTGAGGTTGAAATTCAATGTTTCTGTGTGTAGCAAGATCTGGGACAAATATCCCGTCGAAGGTATACACTCGGATTCAATCCCTTTTAACTAAGTCTTCTATGAGACTGTCGATTGGGTTAAGTTCAGCATTGATAACGGATTTATTGAATACCCTCGGGCGCAGAGCAATATCTTCCCTCGCGATGAGTATATTCGAGATTTATTATCCGTTTTCCTGATGATATACTTCAGCATGCGATCCTCAAACTGTCTGATTCCCGATTCAGGTCAGTGCAATCGAATTTTGTCGTCTCTTTTTCAACGACCCTATCATCTATCTCAGCGCTTATCCATTCTGACCCGTCGAATATACCAGTAATTTATTCAAATATTGAGTACTTTTGGTCAACCCATCGCCACCACCAAATTCCGGAATTCTCTCATTTTTTAAGGCAAAATCGTCAAACGAAGATAGAATTTTTGCAAAATTGTTTCCCCAAAATTGAGTCATGAAAATAATATATAATCATAGATAATTTTTTTTTTTCCCCTGTTCTCACGTATACCCTCTCGGGTATTTTCGTATTTACCCTTCCCACCCCTCGACCCCGCTGTACCGCATTCGCCAAGGACCAAGGAAAAACCTCATCCTGAGGGGAAAACCTTGGCCAGGTACAGTCGTCCCTTTATTTAGGAGACTCCCGCTCGGCAGTGAATTGTGAGATCAGAGTGCTACAAATTTTTCCAAATTTTGACCGCCGGTGACGGGAAGCGAACCCGGATCATTGACATACCAGTCTAGCACTCTAACCACAGGGCCACTGCCGTCGGTAATCATAGATAATAATAAAATATAATATAATTCATGAGCCTCTCTTGAATAGATAAGACAAATTAGTGAGCAAACTTTCCATGGTTTTCAGCCATCAAAGCTGTTATCTAACGAGAATAATAATCTCAGCCCTAATTCCGCTGAGCTGATCCACAATAGCAGCAGGATCCATTGTGCTTCGACATTTGCTAATTTAAAGCTCCGTTGTCGCTTCCACTTAAAATTTCTCCTAGCCCACACCGTAATAATCTCTTCTAATAAGGACCCTCAGGTCTCCTTGAGTCACAAGAGCTGGAATATCGAATTAACGGCGAGTTGACAAAGTGCAAACTGCCAGTGACGGAAATCCCACATTCAAAGAGCATAAGAGCTCATCATGTAACTCAGAGGAAAACGGATACAAATTGTGGCAACTCAAAAAGAGATGAGCTTTCGTCTGATCATTGAGTATAATTGGATGAGTTCCAATTTCGTAGCGGCACTCAGAAAAATAATTTACTTGAAAATAAATAAAAAAGTGACATTTTTTTCGATGAGTCGACTCGAGTATGAATAAAGAAATAAAAGTGACCTACTCAGAATTTTTTTTGTTAGAATTGAAGTAACGAATTGAAAACCACTCGAAAAATAATGACTGAATAATAATGACTTGTTAAAATCATATCAGTTATAATTCGTATGACATCAAGAATCGTTCGTCTGAATTTCGAGTAGACAATAATGAGAATCGAATAAAACCGACTCCTCTAGTCTATTGCCCAAAATTCTCCGTCATAAATCGTGGAATGTAATAATTCCACTGCAGATAGACCGAAAACAATAGTTTCATTCAACGCATTCTCATCTCAACTCAACAATTAGAGGCAAGCCGAGACATTCAGGTGTCTAGAGTGCTTAGACGTTCGTTATTATCATCTTTGTGAGTGACATCGTCAATGGGCAAAAACCCTTCCTTCCGGTATACAGAAGATGAGCTCAACGTTGAGAGAAATGAAGGCTTCTGCTGCGTCGACGACCGCAGAATGACAGCAATTCCTCCAGTGCAGAGTAGAAAAAAAAAAACAAGCCCAAGAATTTTCCCCCAGAGTTTCCATTTAAGTGGATTCTTGGTGCCCGGAAAGAAGGAATTTGGCAAATGAGAGAGGAAACAAAATGGAAATAAGGATGAGTACATTTGAATATAAAAAAAAAATCACAAATTGCGACGATGACGGCAGAAAATGGGGAAAAATATCTGCCAACGTTTGTGAAAATCCTAAGGTTAAGCCATGGTAAATCCTGGCTACCTTAATCAGGAGATGATTTCTCTCTCTCGCTCTCTCCTTTACTACTCGGATATCAAGTTAATGTACAAATTTAACTAGAAGGAGGGGGACTCAGTGGGTCGCCGTCTGCAAGACCAGAGTGGAAACAGAGAAAACCGCGGGGGTAAGGCGGATTAAATTCTGGCGCACTTTGTAATTTGTGTTTCACATATATTTCTAGGTACAGACGTAGGGGCCCATTTTTGTCGAGATTAAAATGCAAATCAAAATTTTTCTACTCGCAGTAAGTGTGAATTACGGCACACGATTTTTCTAGGGTAAGTGGCTTGTTTAGAAATTTTTCCCGCAGTAATAATGAGTGAGATGAAACGTTTTCGGTTTCCAGGGTACAAGGAAAAAGTAGTCTTGGGTAGTAATTTTTTTTTCTATATTTGTGGGTAAAAAATATTGTTTTCTGGAAATTTTTGGCCTATTTACGTCCAAAAATCGTCGGAAAATAGATTTTTTAATGATTACACTAAAAAATGGATCTTATTAATTACTTTAGTGGTACTCACAGTGTTTTCAGGTTGACAATCCGGTATTGAGCGAGGTACGTGTGACGATAGAACTGAAACATCAAAACAAGGAAAATAATTAATATAAAAAATGAAATTCACGAAATGGAATTAATTTTCCCCATTGAAATAGTGTCAACACTGAAAATAACACAATAATACGATATGAAGTATTAACTCGTCATGAAAAAATTCGCAAAAAATATTTTCATGAATAAAAATGGCTCAACCCCGCTCGGCAAACAAGATTATCTGATACACCTACGATCCCCCTCTCATGATAAAGCAATTCCCATCGCGAATGCAGAACATATCACGTGCCCGACAGATTTATCTTTCAATTGCCAACAAAATTCTCTCCTCCCTCCCCCAAATAAAGAATAAAATGAAATGAAATAAATAGAGTGAAACCTACATTTTCTATAGTATACCCGACATAGTATGCCCCATCTTTTCATTCACACCCGGAAAATATGAAATTTTCTGGTGCGAGGTAGGTATTAATAGTCAACAGTTCTCGCCAATAAATTATGGTCTCTCCGGTGTATGGGTAGATAGCGTTCAGTATCGAGGCCTTGCCATCAATAATGTTCACCGATATGGAAGGATTCATGGTGCCCCGGTGCTATTTTGCTTCCATTAACTCTTTCAGGAATATGCCATAAATCATGACTCTTGCCTGGTATATACACAAGGGCTAGGCTATACTCCAGTATATACCGTTTGAGATCGAAGGGATGTTGCCGTATTTTCGAAAACTGAGGGTAAAGTTGGGGTATAGTATATTTCGTAACAAGTGGAAAAAAAAAAACACTTTTTTTCACGAGTTACGAACATCATTTTTCATCTCAATGTGTCTCCGCTTCGCGTCGAGTGACTGAAAAGTTACTTTTTCGACACAGCGGGATGAAAAAATTATTTGCCTTTTTCCCCGCTGATTTTGCACTACAGATACATCCCCAAAAATGGCTCATTTCATTCAAATATAGGACATTTCGATACGATTGCGTAAAAGTGTTTTTGAGCTCGTGGTAGGTTTATAATCCTACGGGTCTAAAAAGTATCAAACAATATTTTCCGTCGCAATGTGTGGAGGATGGAATTTTGAGCAGGCGAAGCGTGCGTAAAAAGTCACTTTATATGACGATGTTTGTTGATTTCAACAAATTACTTGTCAGAAATAAAAGATCTTCACGGAAGATCACGTCGAATGGGATTAAAAATTGTCCCCGCAATTGTCTCGCGCGCCTTCCCCACCTCGAAATAAATGAATTACAGCTGTAATAATGAAATTGCGTTGGCCCGAGCGAACGAATCCCCTCATTGGGAAGTGCCCAGCGACGTCACTCTCGTCATCTCATGAATTCCGAAATCCCTCCGACATTCGCCAAAAAACATTAGCATAAACAAGAGCACAACAAAACACGGATGCATTCGGCCCCGACACGCGAAGAGGAGAAAAACAAATCCTAAAATATAGGAATGCTTAAAAATTCTTGCGAAGACAGGAAGCAATGGGCCACAAATGCGTTTCCATATTTTACCCACCTCCGTTTCTACATTTTATACAGTATTCTCAATTCTATACGTATACCGGGAGAGCTCCCCTCTTTAGCAGAAGCGATTTATTTCGAAATATTCCGTATATAGTAGTTGGATTGAAGCCAAAAGCGGAATCGAGCGATTCACTAAAAGAGACTGTGAGTGGATGGGAGGGGGAGGGCGTTAAGTGCATAACTAGAGCGAGAAAACTCAACAGGGGGAAGCCAAATAGAGAAGTGAACCGACGCAATCGTCCTGGATTACGTGAGAGAAGGGTCCTGGAGGATTAAGGACATGGGACAGACTGGAAAATAGTCAGTTATATGCAAAGAATAGCAACCCGAGTGTTCCTTTGACGCTATAAATTGCAGATGGCTCGATCGTTTACCCTCAATTTGGAGTAATTGAATTTTTATTGGATTGCTCAGTCACTGATATCAAATTTCATTGTGCTATTTTAATTAAATATGTAAAGGTATGGGGAAATCATTGAAAAATGAGAATAATTGGTTGGAACAACAAATTCAATTTCGTGAACTAAAGAGATAATTGAATTAAATTTCCAGTGTCCAGGGATGTTTAAAAATAATATTATTTGGTATTTCGTATGAAATTGGTTTAATTGAAATTTTACAAAATTGAAAATTTCTCGATGAGTTAATATTAAACCATTGGAAAATTGCGCTGTTATTTTATATTGTCAGGGCTTGAGGACAAAATACAAAACTGATGAGCAACTGGGAGGAGTGCTGAAGAAAAAAAAATACTGCGAGAGAAACTAATTTTTAAGAGAGTGACATTGAATTGAATTCCTTTGACACTGACAGACTGCAAAATAGCCAGCTATATTCAAAGAATACCTACCCGAGTATTCCTTTGACTCTATAAATTGCAGATGGCTCGATGGTTTACAGTCAATTTGGAGTAATTGAATTTTTATTGAATTGCGCAGTTACTGACATAAAATTCCATTATACTACTTTAATTGAACATAAAAGGGCATAGAGAAAGCTCTGAAGGGCACATGTCGTTCCCACCCGAAAAAAATGAATTTCAGCGCCTATTGAAATATCTAAATAAACTATTCGAGAGAAAATGAAATTTCATGGAATTTTACAGTTCAATGGTATCACTGAATAGTCCCAAATTAAACATATTTTTAATTAAAAAAAATAGAATAAAAATGTGAAGCCTTGTTTATTAACGAAATATTTATTCATTATTAATCAAAGCTTATTTGATCCCCAATAAATGATTTATTTGACAATAAATTTCTATTGTTAAGCATGTCAAAAAGCTTATTTATTTATCAAAAATTAATTTCGTGAAATACGAAAAAAAATCAAATGGAGATTTTTTACTAGAAATAAGGTAACACTCCCCCGCCCCCTTCGCCCCTTAAAATTTCTAATTTTCAACGCGCAATTATAAATATTCAGAATATCGGAGGCAGGTTTAATTTTGGGAATTATAAAATACATCTGGCGAAAGAGCCACCGAAGAAGGCTCAGTCAGATATGCAGGCAGGGATATTCTAAATCAAGGAGTGCGGGTCAACGCATGGTCCGGCCAATAGTGTGGCACATGGCGCCACGACGTTTGCGGCGCGTTCCCACCGACCCTTCCCTTTCCCCCAGCCCTCTAGCCGCATGCAGCTACAGTGAGAACTACTGGTACGTCGGTTTTCTCGCGTGGCTGAAGACCAGGATCGTTAACCCGCGGGCTGTAGCACCCGCACACCTGCTTGAAAATTGAACGTGTGCGGGTCAGCTCGTCTGTGTTATCGCTAATTTTACTGGCGAACGCGTTTCGGCTTGACACGTTAGTGTATGTTCACCTCAATCATCCTTTTCTATGGTAAATTCGCTGCATCACGTACCGGAAGAATTTTCATTTTCATTTGGGATTAACGGAGGCTTGGAGAAACTCGAGGAAAATAACAAATAGAGATGACTAATTATTTATTCCTCTATTTAAAAAATATGTAAAACATTTTTCATCCCCAATTTGCGTTTCCTAGCTTCATTGAAAAATATTGTGCGCATTTTTTTTCTGCGTAGTAAAGAAAACAATTTTTTTTACAAATATTTATTTACTTAATATGATTTTTTTGTTATGAATGAAATAGTGGCACTGATTTCTATAAAATTCAATGATTTTTTTTTTCAATCGGGTATCATTCAGTGAATTTAAAATAAATAATCAGCTCATTTGAGGATTTCTAATGAAAATACAATCTTTAAATTGGCATGTAATCAACAATGGATGTCTTGCCATAAATTCTCATACCGAAAATGCCTAGATCGAGTCCCGAATGGAGAGCGCTTGGAGTCAATGACAATTTATAGTTTGAAAATGTTTGTCCCCGAGTTCCGCACTAGAGTTACGACATGTCGTAAAATGAATGGAATATAAGGGCGAGTACGAAGGTGTCATCGTGTTTAAATGGAAGTGGCACGATAGCGGACTGCATACGGATGATAGTGGACCGGCGAATTAGAAGACTGAAGTGCCACACGTACCGGAAGGACATTAATTACTCAAAATATACAAAACAAACCGATTTTCGTGATCCCTTCTCAGATTTTCACTCCACAATAAAACTTAATTTTTGGTTATCAACAATTTGCGAATGACCTTGTAACAAATAAAAATGAGAGGGCTTCAGTTCTTCAATATTTTATAAACAACTCTCGATGGGCTTCAGTTTAAAGCCATAATTATAATTTGCTGTAAAATTTTTTTTGGCAATTGTGAGCAAGAAATGGCTATCTTTTATCTTTTGAGGATAATTGGGCGCCGCAAAGTTGACATTATTTTTCTATCCATTTTTTTTGTCCTGTAGACATTATAAAAAAATTTGCAAAACCGAAACGAGAAAATGGTAGACCTCCCTCCCCCTCATTTCCTATATTTCCTCCTCGCCCATTATTATCCTTAAACGTACTTATGGAGCTTATGCGAGCGTCTCTTTACCTGACGTTTTATAAATCCCACCTGCTTCTGGCATAATAAAAAATAAAGGTAAACTTCTGGACTATCGGTTACTCGTTTCCATGAGAATGTTCTCATCACCGGACGGAGCGCTCCGAGGACACGGATAAGTCACGAATATCGTAAGGGGCCGATTGGATGTGCGCTATTATGGAGAAGCGGGTATGCTTAGTGCTCCCCTCTCAATATTATGTTTCATAGATTCGTTATCTAAAGAAAATGATCCCGCGGGTATCGTCAAAAGATCTTTTGCTTCAGGTTTCTCGAATATCCTGCAGTGTAATAAGAGCATAAATTGCTGAATATTTGGCCTCATTAATGTGAGCTTCACCATAAAAACAAAATCTCACGACTTGTTATAGATCGAGGAAAAATAATTTTAATAGTGTGACCAATAATTTCCAACGTTTTTGTCGGAATTTCTGATATTATTGTAGACACGCATCAAACACTCTCTTTTCTCATTCCCCTTCAATGCTAAAATTACGTATCACTTTCCAAAGTTGTTAAGCAGAAAGTCGTAATTATCATTTACATTACTCCCATATCAATCGCGCAATTTCCGTATCTCTGTGTCAGCCTGAGGGAGTTTCCCCGAGGGAGACTCAAAGTGAATGAAAAAATTCAACGCAGCGAGTACGTACGTTTGCAGCAAAGCGCTTGGTTTTGAATCGATAAATTATTTTACGTTTTGAAAGCTTAACCATCTCTGTTTGCACTTTATGTGAGAAGCATGATATTTCCATTTCCACTACTACACGCTTCCCTTGAATTTTCCGGAAATGATACAGATCGTTTTATGCAGAGAAGCATGAGCTAACAAATTGCCAGCTACTTTGTTCTTTTCCCGTGATGAGAGTAAAGGGCGAACGGCAGGTCGCTTTGATTCCATGAAATAACGGAAAATGGGTTTCCTTTTGAGAAAATAATTTCCTCTGACGAGAGGCGTTCAAGGCTCCTTTACCAACTTTTTTTTTTTATTAAAAAAAATCAGAACAAGTGAAAATGTCATCAAAGAGTCGTAAATGAAGAAGTAGTTCAAGTTATTGTCAATTTCACCTGGAGCGTGTTGCAGCATTACCATAATCAGCTCCTCATCGTCATCCAGGATGGCCTCTTTCTCCTGGGACAGAGATGTTACCTCAGCTTATTATATCAGGCCGTAAACCCTGAGTAGTCGTAACGCTCTGGTGTGCGTATCTATAAAGCCAAAAACTCTAGGTCTTCTAGGCGAAGAGCACTTAGACGAGCTGAAGAGGAATACGTGGCTTACCGGGACCAGTGACCAAATTCTTAAGCTGCTTAATAGCATTCGATTCTGAATAACGATGGCCTCGGGATTACGCGAATAGTTGGATTAAATAGTTGAGGTGATACATGGCTAAGTCTTAGAAAAGAACTAGGGGTTCTGGATTGTTATGCAACGTATGTCGATTGCATTAAGAAGAATATATAATTTTGCCCATTAGAATATTCTTTAGCCAACCGAATGACAGAAATTTACATACAACCTAGCTTCCAATTCTTGTTCAATGAATACTTGCCAGAATTATATGTCTTCCTCATTGTGGATCGTCCATAAAAGACGAAATGAAAATTGTGTGGACAACGGAAGAGCGCCTCTTGAGCAGCTGCCGTGAATCAACAGCGAGCCTTCAAAGTTATTGTCAATTTTACCTAGAAAGCGTTTCATCACTTGACTCCCAACCATCTATTACCATAAGCAGCTCGTTGTCATAACATCCATATAACCTCTTTCTCCTGGGACCGCCATCTTATTATATCAGACCATAAACCCTGAGTCATCGTAACTCACTGGCGTGCGCACCTATAAAACCAAAAATTCTAGGTCCTCTAGGTAAACAGCACTTGGAGGCTGAAGAAGATGACGAGGCTTGGGAGCAATGAGCAAAGTCCTAAGCTACTTAATCGCATTCGATTCAGAATGACGATGCACTCAGGGTTGCTAAATCATTGGGTAATGTATGGAGAAGTCTTTGATAATGGGAGAATGTCACCTGCAGTTGCCGTGAATCAACAGCGAGCCTTCAAAGAAGTTTTAGTTATTCTTAATTTGACCTGGAAAGTGTTTCATCACTTGAATTCCAACCGTCCCTTACCACAATCAGCTCATTATCCTAGCACCGTTCTCATAATCTCATTCTTCTGAGACAGTTGTCTTATTACACGAGACCATAAAACCTAAGTCGTTGTAACTCTCCAGCATGCGCCTCTATCGCACCAAAAATTCCACATCCTCCCGATGAATTGCATTTGGACTCAAGGAATCAGCCCAACCAATAACCAAAATCTTGAGATGCTCAATCGCATTTGATTATGAATAACAAGCTACTTGGGATTATTGAATGATTGGCCCTTGTCTAAGTTAATCGTCTCTGGGGAGAACTGCGAGGATAGACGGTTAGGCAATAAGCTCCAATTAGATTATTCACAATAGACATAACGGAGGTGCATAGAAAATTGGCGAATCTCACCCCAGTTTCTTGACATTGTCAGGAATACTGAACCAATTTGACTAATTGGAGGCAATGAGCTGGAAGAATCGAAGGTCAATCAAGTTTCCAAGTGTTTTTAGGTGGTATGGTTGCACCAAAGCACGAAGTTATATATATCGGTCTCATCACCGCGCAAATTGGATGCGATCGAGTGAGTCATCTGTGTCGAGCTTCACCCTTAAAAATCTAATGGTGGAAAAAATTGGCCGATAAAAGTTGAAGAACAAGGCGATGATTCTGAAAAATGAGAGCCGCTCGTCTTTCTTTTTAGGGTCTCTAAGAGACTGGTGTTATATAAATTTCAACATAAAAAATAATATAATGACATTCATTTGGAAAAGTTATTAGAAGTAACTTTTTTATTCGTCTGTTCAATGTCACAATTTTGCCATTTTATTTATCCTACTTATTTTGGTTATTTTGTAAAAAGAGGAAGGGAAATATGAGATTTTTTTTCCCTGTCAATTTACAGTAATTATAAGGGCCAATTTAATTCGCACGTTCGTCTCCCCCTCAAATCCCTCATTGAATAGTTCATGCGAACTGTCCGGAAAATAATTTATGGCAGTGCATGGGAGGTGCAACTGAATGTGGCTTTTGCATGGCCAGAATCGAATGCGGTTACCCACAGGACCAGGTTCCCTGTCGATTTCGCACGCAGCATTGATCGCGGGATTCAGTATTTCGTTGTGGTAGACAGGGGACCTCCTGGGAGTATACAAAAACTGGGGCAAATGAGAAATTACCAAGTTTTCTCCAGTTTTTACGCTAGTTTTCTCATTTATATTCATGATTGACGTGAATTTTCTAATTTATCATGGAGTTTTATTGGAGAACTTTTATGGGACAAGTGGGAAAGCATCGTGAGATGATCTCATCTCAATTTATGAGTGATCACAAAGAAGTAATGATACTTTATATGGTTATGCGCTATAATTTATATGAGCATGCATTGCAGAAGAACCCCTGTATCACAAAAAAATTGTTGCTCAGTTTTGCCGAGGCTATTGCATTTAATGCTTCCTTCAACATTAAATGAGTCAATTTAAAATGCTCTGGCATTAGCAAAAACAAATCATAGGATTTCACCGACAATGGCTGAACATCCTTAATTCAACTCACGAGAATACCGATCACGCCAACGAGTTTACCACGTTCGGCAAACACCTTAAATTTACATGTTGAAGGCTTCAAACCTGCCTCAAATTCTGAGATATTACGGCTAACCTGATCTCGAAGGAATATTGACTATCCCCCCCTTTACTTCTGAATTATTCATTGCTGTTATCATTGCTCATCTATCGAAAATTATCGAATGCTCGAGGTATTCAGTGAGCCTGGGGAACAATAATACGGAATAGCCCGTTCTTGGGAGATCTGAAAAGATCGAGGGTACTTGCAAAATTTAATTTAGCCGTCGCATAATTCACTTGGTAGAAGCGTAAATATTAGCCCTCGAAGCGTTACATAAAATGTAAAATATGGGAAAACTTCTCAAACCTTGAAATCGTATATTTATACTCAGTTTAATTTGAATTCTGATACAGTACCTCTTCACATTTTATGCATAGAGGGAAATTTTCGAAAAAATTATTGGACAAACGACCAATTTATATGTAATTATTGATTCATTAATTTTTTGTTGAATCATTGGAGCTGATTACTGTCATTAAGAATCAAAAGAATTCAATTTTTTTATTTACTATTAGTGAAAATGTATTGTTAATATTTCTTTATGATTTTTGTCAGGTGAAAATTCTGTCGGAGTTTGGTAACTACCGCCATTTGAGAAACACCAATGAAAATTGTAATTTTGAGGGTTGAAAATAAAATGGAACTTAATGTATATTTGGATTATTCCCTCAATTTAAAAATTGAAAACACTTGGAAAATAAATTATCCAATATTTTTCGATTTTTTGAGGTTTTGCAAATTAAAATCCGGAGCCCACAGAACGAGGGATTTGCTTGCAAAATTTATCTCACCGTTCATATCCCGGAAATTACGAGGGAAATATTCAATTCATTTTGGAGCTCGAGTGGTATTCCACCGATTATTTTTTGTAATCAGATCTGGTGATTTTTATTTTTTCCATTACATTTTTTTCACTCCGCAAAATAATAGAGAAGTAACGCAACACCAGAGCTAAATTATCAAAAGCTAGACAGAAATTGTCACTGTAATTTTATTTGGGAAGTACTTCAAGTTATTGAACACTGAACTCTGACGTAGAAAAGGCCAAATCCGATTGCGAAAAATAATCAATAAAAATCTCAAATTTAACAAAATCGTTATTTACATTTTATCTAAAAAAAATCACGAAACGTCTCCAAAATGGTTCCATATTTGAAAAATTATATCGATAACGTCATCCCCAGTCAAATTTTCCGATACAATAATAATATTAAAGATTTTTTATCTAGTCAATTGATGAAAAAATTAGTGCGTACACCACAGTTGACTGACCCCGATAGGAAACTCCGATGGATGATACCTGGAGTGGATAATGGTTGGTTACCATCATGTCAGGGCTGATCACGTAATGACACTATTGGCACTGATACACCCGTGAATACCACGGACAATTAAGCTTGGAAACGACGTTTCTGGTACTTTAACAGGATTTGCCGATGCGTTAAATTCCCCGCCCCCATTCGCCCTTCCCGCCCAGTAGCTGATATCGTGCCGCAATCTGCAGTCGTTGGTGGTAACGCTACGTGGCTACTCGCTGCTATTCACGTCGTGGTTTTGCCCATATACAGAGACCAGAAACCGTGCGAGAGTGCTGGCAATAACGGCTGGTAAAGTCATTTGCGATTAACCGCTGGTTAAGTGCATCCCGCCTATGCAAGCATTCGCAAAGTAGTGCAGGTGTATGTGTGGCCAGGGAAAAGATAAAACTGAATGTGGCATTCCTTGTCCGGATGAAAATTCACTCGGAATGCGGAGGGCGTGGGGTAATATTGAAATGTAGGGGAGGACTCGCCCTTCCCAGACTGGATGGGAATAGACTGGCATATCCACAGAAATCAACGCGATTGGGACTAACAATTGATAATGATTTCATTAAATGATACCGATTCCGGGGAGGCACGCCTGGAGATAAAAAGTTTTCTCTTGTTTTTCGGAACTATTAATTTTTTTGTACATTTCTCGCAGAATTTTTTTACACGGAAATTTGATTCGTTACGATTTTTTTTTCATCTAGAATATATTTTTTTGAGTATTAATTAGAAGAAGTGAATTTTTAAACAAAAGAATGAGGAGTGCAAGAGAACTGTAGGTGAATATTTTTTTTTTAAACAATAATATAAATAGATTGATTGGAAAAAGTATTGTCTCCCACATTTTTTTATAATTAAGAAATAATAGTTTCAGTTTTTATACTTAGAGTGTCCAAATAAATTTGATTAATGAAGTGATTAGCTATTGTCAATTATTCAGCCAAAAATAGACATTTTTTGTTTATATAACTTTTTATAACTCGTCACCAGAGTCCGGAGATTGCATTCGAAGGTAAAAACTTGGAAATTCCACTCTGGATAAACGACAGATTGGGAAATAAAAAAAAATACTGTATTTTATGTTTGGATACTAGATTTCAAGTTTTTCAATCTCACGAGTTCGTACGAAATGCCCCATATATATATACGACAATATATTGATTTCATGCGAATAAACAGTCAAATCTTCCTTAACGATCGCGAACTTTTCGGAATAGACTCGCCAAGCGTAGAAACATACGAGAGAAGATGGTTCCGAAGAATTGAGAATAAATATCGAGACTTTGTTCTCGAAGTGAGTTCTTACTACTAGGAGATTCCCTGATATACGCATGAATAGTTAATCCGCATATCGAGGAAAAATTCGATGGAAAATGATTCAGTTCCTCGACTGAAACTGGGAAGTTTTCTCGTCAATGTTGGCTACACAAGACCAATGTCAGAGTCGTCGCCTCGAGCTTTTTGAAATATTAAGATGGAATGGTTATATTTTCCATCTCCCGTATGACGACGAAAAGGAAGACAAACGTGAACGAAACGTGTCTCTTCGAAATATTTTTTTCGATTTTTAGCAAATTATAATTCCCTTCAAAATTCAGATTTTGATGAAAAAATCAATGAAAAATCAAACTGTTAATGTGAGTTTGAAAAAAACCTTGAAATAATATTTTCAATTGTAAGAGCAATAATTAAAATTTTAATGTTAATAATTTCTCCATTTTTTAAATCCTTTTGCCTACTGAAATTAAATGAAATATCGCAATCTCAATGTTCACTTCGAAAAAAAAACTCCCAAAAATCCTGAGTGCATTCAATCAAGCGTATTCTATTGATGATCACAAATGACAATGATTGTACAGCCGTCAAAACCACGCGGCAATGTGAAAACAGGTATATCTGAATTCTGAACGCCAGTAGCCATTGTCACTCCAATACGTACAAAGCGCACTCGTACTTTTGTCGTGATTCATGCAGTGACGCAAGCCCAGGCGTTGTTCCGTGCCATCGTTTCCTGTCTACCGACAATGTTCACTTGTATTCCCCAATCCATAGCCATTCTCCCTCGACTTGAGAAAATAATACAACAGCTGAGGGAAAATGCATCGGTGTCACGTATACATTGTACCGGAATTCTGATATCTTGTCGCTTGGCTCCTCGGAATTTGTCCCGAGAAATGGAATTTTGAATGCATCAATAATACATACTTGCTACAGTTTCACTGAATAAAAGATGTGCAAATGTTGTTCACTGGCTGATATCGCATTTTGATAATTGAGGATGAATGAAAATATTTTGTTGTGATATCAAAAAATTTTTAACCTCTGGAAAATGAATTATTTCGTTTGAACGTCGAATATTGGCCTTTTAAGTTCAATCCAAGAAAAATTATTTATAAAATTTTGTATTCACCTGAATTTTCAGTGAATTAAAAAATCGAGAAAATTAGTACCGGAGTTTTTCGAAATATTATATATTTTTCATTGCTGTGTGGAGTGAAAAATTGGATATTCCAGAGATCAATTAATTTTTCAGTAACAAAACGAACGGAAATTGCCTGTCAATAAATTTCACAAAATTGCAGGAATATTCAGGAGTGATTTTGTGTATTAAATATTTCGGATATGTATGATCCAGTGATAAACTTATTTTCGTGTGAATTAATTAAAATATTTCTACCGGAGCTTATGACCGTAATTCTGTCATAATACATGCGGTTTCCATTCGATCGAACTAATAATGGGGATTTGCATGAATATCTACTGAATAAAATATGTACAAATATATAATATTCGGTAATTGAGGCTGAATGAAAATATTTCCAATGGTTGGAGGAGGGCATTGGTGAATGCACGTTAAATTTCACGAGGTACATAATGTATGCGGATTATTATTCATGTTCAGCTCCATATTTGGCACCGCGGAAAGTTCTCTCGCTTGAGCGAGAAGTGTCAAATACTGGATATTCATGTTTCCCAAATATTTATGTATTTACGTTTGAATTGCGTGTTCAGTACGCCATCTAGTACGGAATAAATAACTCATTGGATCTAATTGAAGAATTGTGGCATGTAAACGAGCTTATTTAAATCGACTAATTTTTTTTATATTTAATTATCGCTTAATTGGCGTGGAGAATGAACGGATGAGTTTATTAATTAAGAAATCCAATTATTCAACTCCAACTCGTGATTTTTTTTCGGCGAAATCGTCGGCTTTTCCAATAGTTAATGGAATCCTTCAAAATTTAATCCCTTTTTTTCACCATTGACTTTGGTAAATGGACACGTCATCCAATCGGATATCGCAATTATTCCGATTGATGAAGTTCAAAGTGAAAAAAACTATTATTCTCCCGGTATCATTCGAATTTCCATTCAAAACTAGCGATCCATTAGTAAATTAACCGAGGCAATTTTTCGATGTTTCAGGAGAAAAAAAAAGACGAAGCGAAATGAATACATCAAGAAATAATAGGATAGCTGTGGATGGGAAGAGTTTCCAAATTCAATCCAATTAAATACCAAAAAGTTTGTGTTTCAAACTTCATTTCATGAGTACCAGCACAAATGCTAGAGTTAACCGGCTTTTTTGTTTGTTTCATCTCGACCGCAATAATTTAAAATAATGTAGATTCGATTGGACAACGAATGGGATGTGAAAAACCGTTTTTGAAATAACAGCACAGCCGAATTCCCTCGCGAATTCCTCTCCGGTACAAAAGAGCTTGTCCGTGGCTTTCTTTACTTATTTTTTATTTTGAGAGAAATTAGGTCGGGTTTTACTGTACTGAATATCATAACGATCAAAGGTATGAATGTTTTTTTTTATAATTGTGTTTCACTCTGAAATATTCTGCAGGTATAATAATTTAATTAAAATTAATTGGAGCGCTGAATGCGTCGAGTAACGAAACGATGAACATTTGCAAAATATCTCAATTACATTTATTCAAAATATAAATAGGAGGAAATTTTAATTTTTAAATTAATTTAATTGCGGCTCCTGATAAACTTGAATTGATTAAAAAAATTTCCATCAAAGGGTGGACAAACCAAATTAGTTCAAGATTTCAACGATATTATATTTGAGACTTCGAGGCGAACCAAATGTTGATTTGAATCAGTAAAGTGTGGACCTCCAAACTTTCAATTTAAAATTATAGCTCTCAAATTGAAATAATTTTTTGTGCATCGAAAATTTTATAAGAAGTACTTATTTATCATCAAGCGGCGCCTACCTCCCCGCAGTTAATTTTCCTGTCGTTCAGGGTCTGACATCTCCAAGGATTTTATTGTCTCGAAAAAAAAAAAAATAATAATAACTCGTCATCAGTTTCAAACTTCCTCCCCAGTCCCACCGAAAACCGCCAACTTACCCGATAAAAGTGGTAGCTTGTAAGCTGTCGCGGTTCGTGGAACAATATTCATGGCCAATGTTCGATTAATGCAACGATCTCGTCGAACACGTGCGTCGAACTACCCCTGCTATCAGTATGGCCCCCCCCCCTCCCCGCCGTAATACTTTCCCCAACTCACGAATACATAACCGTAACGTGGGTTTGCGCGAATTCGGCTCTCAGTCTGTCCGCAATCCTGCGCACGAGGTTCGCAGTGGCTACGCCCTTCCGGATATCTGATTTCTGACCCGGATATGCCTCTAGCCTGGGGACTCTAAAAAATCGTGAGATATTAATTCAATACCTTCCCCCCTCGCACCCTCTCCCCCGTCCCCCTGACTCGCCGCCCGATGTAGTTGATTTTGTTGGTACTGCCCGATGAATATTTCGGCGGTTTTCGTAGTACCTTGGCAAAATTTACCGTCTCCCTTTGAATGCTTATATTTATCTCGGTGCTACATGTATTGCTACGTGTTAATAATTAGAAATTTCGTTTACATTGTCTTTGGTAAAAATAAAAAATAAATAAGATCCTTTTCTTGAAATAATTTGGAATATTTTTCTAACAGATTTAGTCATTGGATAACGGGATTAAATATTGCTCTATACGATTAATTTATCATTTTTATTTCCATTTCAATTAAATGAGAATGGTTTATCCACCGGAATATTTAAAACTTTCCTTTTACTATTAATTTTATAATTTTTAGTCAGAAATTTATTCTATTGACACGTGGCAATTTCGTTCAAATGAGCGTATGCCAAAATGACAATTTTTTGTCCTGAATTTAGGGAGTGATTTTATAAAATACAAAATCCCCTGGTCGAGATTTCTATAAATTTTGTAGTTAAATAATTGTATCCAATTTTGTTCTATGTTAAAGTCTGCTCGATGAATCCTTCAGTGATTTTCACTTTAGTTCTGGGGAAGCTTTCTCGATGTATCCCCGCAGAGTTAAAAGCTTCGTGAAAGGACTCCTGATATATTCCCAAAAATATCTTGAAGCGTTTTTGTTCGAGTAATGTCATTGAACGAAATAATGTGAAAGAAGTGGTCAGTCGGTTGAGAGATCAAGGAGTCGGAGAGGAAATATCGAGTTTGCGGGGATCAAAGGAAGAATGAGATGGAATGAAGTGGAAAGATAAAAACGCGAGTCCTATCAATCATTAGAAATTTTTGTAAGCAATTATTGCGTTGGGGTCAGCCTCAAAATTTTTTCTTTGAAAACTGAGGTAAGGCTGGTTTATTTTGCTTCTATCTTTTGGGCAACGCCATTTATCGGATTGGAAACTGGTTGGCGTAAATTAATTCATCAGATCAAGACATAAAGACGTGGACTTCGATATGCTTGAGTACGGAATCTTCCCCACACCTTCCCTACTGAAGGTAAATAAATGATATAATTTAAATCAATTCAAATAAATTTACTTTAACTTGCGGTAAGCTATAACAAACCACACTAGCACTTAGCGTTATCTAGGGTTCACGTCGGGGACGCGGCTGGTGTGAACACCACCTGATGGACAATGGTCCCAATTGCGCCCCTGTCTCCCCATCAACCTATCCACCAAATTAAGCCAGACTCAATTTTATTATTGATTGTAATTATTTTATTTACTGACTAGTAAATGAATTCCGGGTCAGAGACAAATTTCAATTAAGAAATTAATTTCTGATGGTAAATAGAATGCAGACAGACCGAGTATTAAAATTAGATTGTCAGACATTTCGAGCGCGAGTCGAGAGTAATAGAATTCTGATGCTCGATGATTATTCAAGAATATTATCGCCGAAGGTGTTCAATGGAATACTATGAACGGACAACAGTCAATGAAAGCGAATGAGAAAATAAGTGAGCAAGAAATTCACGAATGGCAAAGAGTCGTAATGAAAAAAATTTCGCCAATCTAAGACTGTACATTGATCAAAACAATTACAGAGGCAGATAGTTCCAGAAATTCATTCGCAGCCAATGAATGATAGCAATGAATTCCAATAATTTTTCAGCCGCCTCAATGGGCTTGTAATTACATCAAATTAATCAAAGTTCACAGAGCAAGTGTGTGCAATGCCGGCTATGCAGATGATTCCAACGGAAGACCAACCGAATGGGCAGTAGACCAAGCATTGATTACAATTCCAACCATCCGATGAAAGGGCAGACAATGAGGGGGGGAGGAAGTGAGGAAGCTGTGGCGTTTCCTTTCAATTCAACAACACCTCTGCCATGATACTCAGAAATTTTGGGAGCCGTCATATCGTGCTTATAAATAGCAACGCAATAGTTCAGTTGGACAGTTGTTAAGGCATGCACTGCGGAGAGGTTGAATTTTGTAGTGGAATAATATGACGGCAATGCTAAAGCCAACTAAAGTCGACGTCTGACCATTCGCGACATTTGAAGGACAATATTTCAGGGAAAATACCCTTGCCCATATTTTCAGTATTACTTTTAAAGCACTAGATAAAATAGATATTTTAATCGCAAGAGGTGGTCTAGTTTTCTTGGAACTGGTTGAATTTGTAATATCTTTGAAACCAATCTCCTCCGATGACTTCCTGTGTTTCATAGCTGCCTAGCACTTCTTGAAGACCTTTATATGGCTCACAATAAAGAGCTCTTGGCTCGGCAATTTGATAATCCACAGTAAAATAATCTCTTCGTCTGGGGTTTGCGGTATATTTCCAAGTTGCCAGCGTCTAACTTTCATTCTAGACTCATTATACGCTCATCCAAGTAGAAGGTGTTATGGGAGGCTAAAGAGCATCGTTTTCGTGGATACAGTATACTCAAGAGGAAATTGCTTCAATCGTTTTATTTTCCCTCCAGACGTCATATAATTCTCGACAAATTCCACGCCTTTAGAGATTGTCTAGTAATGCGTGTTTTCGGGAGAAGGCGGATTTTCTAGGGGAACCGTATGACGGAAAATTTTTAAAAGTGATGCAGATATTTTAGGACGTTCTGGCTGAAAGACAGTTTAAGACCGTCAGCTTTTTAAAACTAAAATGCTAAAATGACTTCTTGTTTTTAAGACTGTCAAAATTATTTAATGATGAAGAACGAAGAACGTTTCATGGCAGGGCAACTTGTAAAATCGAAGCTCTCATCGCGAAACTTTTGTCGCATTTTTCGAGTTGTGGCTAAAAGGCTATTAAATAACTTGATACGACTGTACTTAAAATAGAGAAATTATTTTCTCAGTCATGAACAAATTGGCCTCAGCATAAGCTCGTTGGCTCTTTACCTCAAAGAAGGGAATTTGTACAGCCTTCCCCACTCTTGTGACGTCCCAGGAAACCATTGGCTGGAATTTGGAATGCGTAGGACGGGATGCGGGATTATTCTCAAATGTTGAACATTTTCAAACGATGAGATTTTATAAAACTAGCGATACATCTGAAAAAATTTTTTGTTTCATGCAATCCCCTAACAACTGATGAATAAATCGATCAAACTCTCTCGATTTGAAATACCGAAATACCATATTGCGTAACTCACATTGTCGACCGAATTTCGTAGGCCGCAGGGTATTTAATCATCGATACCATGACCTTGCAATGATGCAGGTCTTGCTGCCATCGCTGAAGGTTAGCCCAGCATCAACGCGCAATCAGCATTGCGTTGGCCTTTCCCCCTTATGCAATCACGCTCCATTGTGTCCCGCGTAAACCTCAACCATTCTGCGTCGAGTCATCTCATTCGTATGCAAATATCGTGGGGCATCGCCGGAGAGTACCCCACCTCGTCATCCCCTTAGAATGGACAAGCGACTCGCATAACCATCAGGCAACAATCCCCACGAGCCAATGCTGTTTTTTTCCTTCTGTCGCAACCTCATTCTACATCGCCTGCATTTTGCAGCGCGAATTAACGAGAGAGAGAATTTTAATGAAAGACGTGTCGAACTCTGGTTAAATCAAACGATCCGCAACGAGTGATTACGCATCAATCGCGATTTGGGACTTGCTCTAGTTTGAATTAAATGATGTTGATGGTTTGGTTAAGCAAGTCGCCAAACTTCAGTTGTTTCTCTATCTCATTCATAAATTATGATTCATGGGAAAAATTCATTAAAAAAAAAATACAACCTCGGAAGAGGGTACTCACCTTCTGGTAATTGGACGCAAGCAGCAGATACTTTCCATCCGGTGACAACTGATGATCAAAACTCGAGCTGAGTGCCTGGAAATTCAGTGAAAAAAACTAATTACCACGAGTGTAAATTGTGCGGTTGAACTTTCATTTCGGGAATGGAAAAAAACCAACGGCAAGAATAAACTGTAATTTTTTACCCGCCCTTTCATTGAAATCGCTTTCAGCGTGAAAAGTTGATGAAAAAAAAATGCTCGTGAGGAGAAAAAAAAAAAAAACTATTGGAAAAAATAATCCCATTACGTTTTCTTGCTGCAGGTTTTTTTCGCTCGCTAATTAAGGCAAAATCGAGTACTCTCTTCCGTCTGGCTCTCGGCTGTGGAGTTCGATTAATTCGATTCTCCTCGACATTCGCCCTCTCGTGTTACCGTCTAAACCACCCTCCCCCGCCAACACGCGCGCGTCGCCATTCCGATCTACAACTCTCGCACCATTTCGCTGAGCTTTTTATTAGCACACCTTGTTCCACGGATGATTTCCCCAGTTTCCATACACTGGCGTATCTGAAATTTGTGTATGTGTGCACAAGCCCCCGGGTCATGTCGGTCGGTTTCGGTCCGTCCACGGAGAAATTAACGTTCGCGGCTTGCCTTGGGGCACTAATTAGCCCACCATACGGCATCTCGTCGAATGAATCTCGAGTTATTTATCGATAAAAGGGAGTTTCAGGAAAGGTGACGCGCCACTGACGAGGCCTACCCCCAGAGTATTTCAATATTATCGGAAATTATCGAGGGAAGCATTGAGGCAAGAGGAAAAATCTCGGGAAATAATTTTTAGAAATTATTTCTTGGTCCATATTTACGATGATTCAATCAATTACAAAAATAAGTCACATAAAAGGGAAAGATTTTTCAAATATTTAATACTACGATCAATGATTTTAGCAGATACTTATAACCGTTTTAACAGCGAATTGATAATTTGCGGAATTCAACATTTTTTATTAATCAAATGATTTAGGTAACGTAGGTTTTATTTGGTACATAGCAAAAATCCATTAAAGATCTGGGTAACCACGCATGCAGAACTTTCAAAAATGGGGCTAACGAATTTTAAAATTCCAAACGAGATGCAAATTGCCGTGTGTACGTCGATTTACTCGTTCGTGTTGGCAATTTCCAGCGAGATTTAAAATTCTATATTTCTGAAACGATCCGCGTTGATTGGTGAGACTTTATTGGATCCTTTAAATGTTGATATTTAAATCGCTCTTATTGAGTGAAAATTTCATACACAAAAGTGGCTGTTAATAACGAGAAAATAGTGTTCTTACAATTTAAAGAGTAATTTTCTAACAATGAAAAACCTTTTGTGGGGAAATCGGATTTCTTTCTCGAGAAATTTGAAAAAATTGGGCTGCCTCGCCCACCAGAGAGGGGTCTCTGACCCTTTTTAGCTCTAGCGACGTCAGGAGTGCAGCAAATCGACTTGTGTACGGCTCGAGGGCTTTATAAGTGATTAATGACTAGATAACTAATTTATCATTTTTATTTCAACTTCAATCCATATTAATTTTGTAACTTTCAGCGCGATTAAGTAAAACCCACCCTTCAACCACGCACAGATGCTAACACCTCTTTCATTTATAATTTTCATGTATTTTTTAAAAATAACACGCCCCGCGAGATAGAAGGAATTATTTCGTTGCTGGGATTTAGGAGGAATTTGAATATTCGCATGCAGAGAGAAAAATCCGCATTTCACGCATGGAGCGCTAATGCGGGGAAATTTGATGCGATAGTCCACAATACGAGAGGGGATCAAGCTCAATTATTCTTCCCATTCAAAGTTCCACGCGAATGTGGCACTCACACATGACTCCTACAGAGTCAACGGGGATTATTAACAACTCAGTTACGCGCTAAGTAACCCTTGTAGTCCCTCGTGCCCACGAGAACGAGAATCCATATTTCGATTCTGGATGGGTTAGCAGCCCTCAGGGAAATATCTGAAGAGGGAGTGCATTTGTTGTTCTAGACGATTTCTAACCCATCCAGACCCGGTTATATAAATTTAATAAATATTTGTAGCATTACTTTTCTCCGTGCGCGTACTTTTTTCGAGAATAATTGAAGGAGTGGGCTTTGAAAAATTATTCTCATCACGCTGTGTCGGAAAAGTTACTTTAAGACACATTTGGATGAAGAAATTTGTTCATAACTCATGAAAAAAGTGGTTTTTGGTACTCGTTACAAAATATTCTTTTCTTTTTGCTTATATAAGAGTTGTTTTTTTTATCATTAAGATTTTTTACTTGTAGCAATTTACCGGGAAAAAAAGGAATTACTAAGTCTCATGATTTTTCCTGGAAATTTTGAAATTTTAAGAACAAAATTTCGTAAAATTTGAGCATGATCTCAAGGGGATAAAAATGGTCGAAGAACGTACCGAGAATATCGGTAGTTGCATAAACTTCAATAAGTTTAACCGTATTTATTGTCACTCCGGTCTTCCTCCAATTGTCTCAGATATATTGATTATATTAAATACAATAGCGTTAGCGAATCAGAATTTCTCGTTGGAAATGTGAGCGATAATTTCCCAACAGTATGAAAATCAGAAATTGGATCTGCGCCTACAACTTATTGATTCGGGAATTCAATCCAATGAACCTTCCCAAATGTATTCCTATAAAACTATATGTTGTCATACTCACAGGATGCGATATGGGTAACAATACTCGGCTTGATGCATTTTCAATGTTGAACACCATCAAATTTCCACTTTCACTTCTGTACAGGATTTCATCATCTGAAACCAAAATCAATGAATCATGAAAGTTGGTAAACAAAACTAGCATAAAATACATGACAACAATTCATTAAAATGCCCAAATTGTGAAAATACTTTTATTATTTTATAATACGTAATGTAATTACTTCAGTCATCCCCAGAAAAGGGCTTTACTCATCCCAAATAAATGAATTTATTTGCGTAATCCACAATAACACCCATTTCAGTTTGAAAGAGAAGTCGTTATTCGAATTTTTATCTATCTTAGATAAATCGTTTTTTCATATTAATCAAATCTTATTCACTTCTAGGATTTCATTTACTGCTAATGAAAAAAATCAAGTGCGTCATTTTTCTGAGTCCATTTAGGATATTCCGGCATGTGTAAAATATATTACCGAATGGGCTACAACATCGGCCAACGCTCTAGAGGTTTCAGTAGGAAATTCGTCACTGGTAATTGAATTTATTCACACCATCAACTAAGCATCCATAAACTACAAACGCCGAATGGATAAATCGATTCACACATTGGCCCCTCTCGATTCATATATGTGTCCGGATATTAACGGGAAAGTGACACACTCGGCCCAGTGTTTGTATCGTTCAGAGTGATCTCTACTCGTCGTCATCGTGTACAGGCGAAATTTCAATCTCCATTCGACTGGAAGGATTTACGCATCCCCTTGTTTTGTGTCTGTCTGCGGACATGGTACAACGTGTCATTTCCGGTTGCCACTGCTTATTGCTATCGAGCACCTGGGTATTGTCCCACTCTAGTTTTCAATGCTCGAAATGGCCGCGCGGGGGGATATCTTTTCGAATAAAACGGAAATTACTGAGAAATTAACTTTCCCATCAAGTAAAGAGAGAAATTATTTTGAAAACAATTAATTTTTGTTTGAATTTCCGGAAAATCTAAATTCAATTCCAGAAATTTCAACTGGAGGGATGTCGATAAACGACAAAATTTTAACGATCGAATTTAAATTTTTGGGCAATCCAAATTTTTAACTTGAACATGTAATTTTGAGAATATAATAATATAATAATAATAATAATATAATAATATTTTCATCACGCTGTGTCGGAAAAGTAACTTTTCAGTCACTCTCCGCTTCGCGTCGAGTGACTGAAAAGTACTTTATCGACACATTGAGATGAAAAATTATGTTCATAACTCGTGAAAAAAGTAGTTTTTGACTCGTGGGATTATATCACTCGCCTTCGGCTCGTCATATAAACCTCCCACTCGCCAAAAACCATTTTTTTTTCACTTGTTACGAAATATACTATTTAAGTTGCTACCCAAAAATCTTGATTGATTTTTTATTTAAACTTCCCGGCTATCTTCCGTCCAATCCCATTTTGAAATATCGAAAATTCCACAATTTATTTTTTTTTTGTTCATCGATTAGTTCAGTCAATATTGAGAGAACTGAATCATTCATTCCATATGAACAAAACTTCCAATAATTTTCGTTCTCAAATTGAAAAAGAAAACCAATTATTTTGGTCTATTCAACTAAATTTCCTGATCAAATTCAAATAAATATTTTTCTGGCCTCATCGCAGACTAGGAATTCCTCCAAAATACCGATAAAGACGAGGGGCAGATGAGGTTTAGGCAGCCGGTATCCATTGTCTCCAAGACTCCGCAGTCTCGTTGTCGACAGAAGGGAGCTCGTTTCGTCACCGCGCAATATTACCGAGAAAGATCGTTAAGGCTATATATTATCGAGGCGATAGAGGGAGAATAGGCTATAACCTCACCGGCGGTCCTCTGCATGATATCAACCACCCCCATCCCACCCAGTCGCCGTTGTCACGATGCATTCCATAATCTGCCACGTATACTCATGGGTATCCCGTGTATATTATATCCTTCCGGAGAGGCAGCAGTGCATTGAGGTACACAATGGACTCCAGCGAAAGGCGGATGAATCCTCCTGACAAATTATCCCGTTGTCTCTCATTCACTTGTTTCTGGTGAACAAGATCAAGATGTCTTTGTCGGTTGGATTTACGGAGACCCGGCAAATATTGTCCGACCCTTTTTCGTTGGCTGTCTATCAACCACGAAAATTGTGAGCTTCGTACGTCAGTGAGAGAAAGCAGAGGGAAATAAATTGATGACCGCAACCGTTGCTCCCGGGGATTCTGCTGTTTTCTCCTCTTATCTCCCGGGATTCTGCCACGTCTTACAAATTGATCATTTAGCGGTGCCGAATTCACTTTGTCATTTTTCTCCTCCGGGTATTTGATTTTTCCGGGGATCTTACCCCACTTATGGATTGAAGCTCGACGGAAATGTCTGATTATATCGGTTTAAGGGGGATAGATTGAGTGATTGAGATTGAGTATATTTGAGGGGTTAATTTGAAACTAATGGGCTCAGTGGATGTAATTTTTCTATGAGAGACACAGAGAAATTATACCTTTGTATGCTTAATCGTCTAAAAATGTTTGTAACTTAACCGAAAGGGAATGCTTTGTTTCCAGATGGAAAAATCGTCTTCGAGAGCTCTCACCAATGGATCGAGAATTGCTTCTGAGTCGAAATAACGTACCACCGAGCTACAGGTAAATCCAATATTTCTGAGCGTAGACTCAGCTTCGTTGAACACTTGACGAGAAGTTGATCGGATTATTAAGTCGCCCGGACATTCCTGGTAGACGACCGCTAACCCGGTGACAAACTCAGTTTAAGTTTTCGCTGAGTGTCGCGTGGATAATCGACGATGAGGCGCAGCATCGTTCGACGGGCGAAGGCCAATGAGGAAACGACGCCGGTAGGAAGCTAACTTTTACTTCGGTTAACTTACTCCGTAATTCGATCGATTCGCCAACAGCTCGGGCATGGACACTGTCACTGCAAATTAATAACTTCTGGTGTTTAATCGGAATTCGCTTCGCGACAAAATTTTTTGTTTTGGATTTGTTGCCTCTGGGATGAAGCTAATCGCCAAGTGCGATCATTTTATTATTTCCTACATGAAAATTGAGTTTTATAAAAACTACAAAATCGCCGGTCAAGATAATTGAATTTTTTTGCTGTAATTTTTTGATAAATGAGAGTTTAAATTTGACAATTGTTTTATTGAATGTAGAAAAAGGAGAGATTTCTTGTATCACTATTGGAAAATAAAAAAATCTAATTGTTTATTTGTACAAATGAATATTGTAGAAGAATAATTTATCGATCGAAACGTACGATTTGGACAATTGTCATTGGGGAAGATTTTTGTCAAGCAATTTAGCGGAAAATTTTGACGACCGACAGTATCTAAATCGGTTGTCGGTTGTTGAGGTACATTAAATACCACTCTCCACTCACGACTCCTGTTACGGACGTCTCTCCCGCTACTTACAAATTGACAAGTGTCAAGAACCATTTTTGGAGAAAAAAAATTGATTCTGTCATTCCACTTTGCCGTTGATATTGTGAGAGGGGAGGATGAAGAACTTGGAGAAATTGAAATCCTCGTGAGTGATAGTTCCTGTTGTATGTGCCAACACGGCTCTCGAGCGGATAATTGCACACGCCAGAGGGGAATGTATTGCAGTATGTAACGATCTTCAATACTTCCAATATTTGCTAACGCTTTGGAGAATGGTTGTTTTGACAATGTTTCTATTTTCTCTTCTCCTGTGTACTCGGTGTATTGTCGTAGTTAAAAAATGATTGAAATGTCCACGTTTTGTAACGGATTTTGTTATTCGTAGGAAACTCTTTCACGTGAAAATACAAATTTTTAGGATCTTCCACGGAAATAATTTACTTGAAATTCGATATTTTCCCTAAAACTGTAATTTTTTTCTTTTTACAAAAGACCAACTTTCAATTAAATTCAGAAAACGAAATAAAAATCATGAAATCTCCAGATATTATGAGCAATTCAATGAAATTTCCGGGTACATCGAAATATAACACAAAAAATCCAAAATGTAAATTTACAAATGCAATAAAAAAAATTATTCCTGTATTATCATTGTTTTCGAATCAGTGTTATTTATTTTATGATCTCCTCGGATGAGAAAATCGAAATCAGATTACAGAACTAAAACGACAACATTGGGAAACGCTATAAAAGAGTGGAACGTAGAGTAAAAAGGCAGAACGATCGAGTATCGAGTAGCTTGAATTGGGCATCCAGTTCACTTCATTTCATTGTTATCGACATTATTTTTTTTCTGTCCCGACACGTAATCAATTGTTTCTTGATACAAAAGAGGGTTGGCAATCCGTGCAATGGAAATAAACATTTTTCCCCATCGGCAGTTCATTCAATTATCCTAGTGTCCACTATTTCAGTGATGAAAAACAGTCGTCCAACGTTATTTCGAACAATATTTCACGTATCTCCAGGGGACAAAATGAGGACAAACGAGGTGGGGAAAAAAAGCTTGGGAATATTGAACGGAAGAAACAATCGCAGAGGAGTTGCATCAGATGATAATGGAAAATTCTGCAAAAAAAATGGGGCGTTTCAGTGAACGCAATAAATCATCGGTTGGTTCCTGCGTATGTCCATCCATTCGATCTATCATTCTTTACACTTTTCAATATTTATATTTTTTCGGTCCGCGCAGCCGTGAGTCGATGGTTGTGCCGTTATGAGGTTAACACCGGAAAAACGCTATCGAGCTGCAGCTGCTCGATTGCCACCGGCGAAAAAAAAAATCGTTTGAAATTCATCGGTTAAAAAGTGTTCTTTGAATTTCAATGATTTCACTGTATAATTTTTCATCACCCGATGAATTGAGCCCGGACTGTTCCGAGATAGAATAGGAACTAAATTGGCCACAGTGAATGCTATTACATCAGAAATTGAGCGATAAATGGTGGGAGTAGCCGAGCGACAATCGTTGATGGTGTTCATATTGAGGAAAATCTCCGATGTTCAAAGTATCGAATTTGTGACTCGTCGAATTATTTGAACGAAATTACTAAAACTTGGGTATTGAATTGGAAGGATTGAACGATCAAAAAGGAAAAATCAAATAGAATCCAATGGAGCAACTGAATGAAAGATAATTAAAAATAAAATACTATTTCAAAAATAAATTCAATGTTTTCATTGGAAACCAAAAAACCCAATACATTCCCAGAGAGACCCATTACGGAAAAATAAAGATGATCTCGACACCAGTCGGAAGTAAAGAGAAAAATCGTTACACCAAAGTTTTTTCCTCCTCTTGTTTCTCCCTCACATCCACCCGGAAACAAGCGTCTGGCTGAATCGCGGCCAGGTATATCTCACCCAGTGAGTGCACGAGTTTGTACGAGAGAGAGAATGGTTCATCCCACGGGAGTCACTACGTCCTCCCAAAGCCCTCAGAATCTGGTACACAGCCTCTCTCGTTGGACTGTTTTCGCAAAAATTGGGGGAGCGGTATTTTATACCCAATCGTTATCCCAAAAACTTGGGAAGTGTTGAACCTACGGAATTCGGTCGTTAACTCGTGACGCTCCAACACTCTCCAACAATCGGAAACTCTCCCGGTGATTTTTTTTTTTTCGTATCCCCTGTCGATACCCCCGCAGCGCCACCGGAACTTATTTTTTTATCTTTCAACTGCTTGGCAGCGCCAATTTTTCCAACTAAAATCTCATTAATTTTTCTCCGTCTCTGTCTCGCTTGATCACGACGTAAATTTGTAGTGATTAAGGGCGAGACAGAGGGAGAGAGAGAGAGAGAGAGAGAGAGACATCGCCCAAGGGACGAAATAAAGAATATTCTTCGGGGTATTCTTCGGGGATTTAAGTATTACTTGGGGAAAAAAGTCAGATGAAAGGAGGCAACAAGAAGAAAAACAAAGGGCTGTGAATAATGAAGGCAGTTGGGTGTGAAAAATACTTTGGAAAAGATTTTAATCTGGCGAAAGTTTTGTCCATGTCAAAGAGGAATTTTATCAACGCCATTATCCCCATCCCTACTTAGTATTCTATCACTCCAACTGCAAAAGCTACCAGTTCACTTCTTCCAACTTTTCTCCTCCTGATTGTCTAGGCTGTATCAACCATTCGTTCAGCAATTATGGCGTCAATTATGATTGAACGGGGATTTGATTGGATGAAATTGTCTGAGATTTCAGTGAAACTACTATTTAGCGATAACGGAATAATAAATATTATTGTATGAGTTTGCAAATGTTAAATATCTTATTTATAGGTTTCATTTCTGTTTAAAAAATAAATCCTAATATATTGCAAAATGTGCTTTGGTTGATACACATTCGCTGCGATTTGTTCCCAATTTTTCTCCCGAAAGTTTTGCAAAATTTGAAGATTGTGTCTTTGAATCTTGGACTTAAGACCTTAATAAACATAATAATATCTCTAGTGCCTACTGAGTTTGGAATTAAACGTCGATTGGAATGAAATTCTCTAAGTCTTCCCTAACCGCATTTGAATTATTTGCTGCGGAGGCAATAATAACATGTGGACAAATAAAGGTATAATTACGCATGTGAAGAGGTAAATCTGTCGAATTGAACCGCGTACATTACACCCGAAAATATAATTTGTTCCACCATTATTGAGTTTCGAAGTGGTTTAGCCCCATATGTGTCGTAACTGTGAACGACCGGTGCGTTGGATACATCTCTTTTCACATCTCTCGGATGGGGGTTGAGCGGTTGGAGACTCGCATCACTGGGGAGCCCCGTTGAGTGCGGATTAAGCTATAAACCTCTACCGACAAACCGCACGACAATGCACTACCGGTTTCTCACGGATTTGTTTAATGGAAGGGCTTGGGGTCTAATTTGCAAGGTTATTTTCAGTTGCATTCCGGAGGGGATAGAATTTCATTCGATTTTATTAGGGTTTCTCGCGTAATTGCGTTATGAGTTGTTTATCAGAACTGAGGGAATTCATTCTACAGGTTCACTACCAGAGAGGGAGACAAATTACCGCATTGGTATTTTTTTTCAATCTGAAATCAATGGCAATTTTTTTTCACTGAAAAATTTATGAAACTAAACTCAAACATTTTTTCTACCCGCATTTTTAATTCCCATTTTACTGGAATTTCTGGGCGTCTGGGGTGCATTCTACGTCTGACCAGAACTATTTTATACTACTTGATACTAGCAATTTAAATCTGACAATGTATTGGTGCAATTTTTCTCGTGGAAATTCAGAAATTTGGGGATATTGAATGAAGAGAACAAATTTTGAAAACAGTTCTCTCAGTTTCTGAAAGTTCTCTCACATTTTCGGTCCAGACAGACTTTGGATTATTCGGTAAGCCTTTAGAGAAAAGAATCAGACAAAAACTTTGGACCGATCCCTTCCGGAATAGAATTCGTCAAACAATCCCGAAAAATTTCTATTAAGAAGGATTCCAACTTTTCCTTGTTAAATCTGATAATAGACCCCCCGAAGATCACTCTTCCCTGTCCATTCGCCAAACAAAAATAAATACGATCTCACCCAAGACGAACTTTCTTGATTCAATCCGGAGCCACTACTTGACAACAAATTTCATAATATAATGTTTTATAAATGTTAAAATACGCCTAATTAATTTGTTTTCCCCGTGAGTAAATATTTTTTGTCAAAAGTGCTTTTTTTTTCTTCCGAGTGCGTTATCGGCTGAAACTGGGATAAGAAAAAAAACATTTCCGGTTATCCTCAGAAAATTCCTTTCATGTATAAACTGATAATCCAAGACATGAAAAATTACATGACATCACTAACCATTGATCCAGGTACCATTAAAGGGCTTAGTGGACAACGAACCCCACAGCCAGTCATCGAGAGTAATGCTGGATGTGGTAGTTGTCCGTGAGCTCGCTGAATTTGGACTAGCGGTAAGTAGAATTATCGCTGTGATCAGCAGTGCAAGCACTACGATTGCTATCAGTCCGCCAACCAGCAGTCGACGCCAATTTCTGTGGTTGTTTTTCGTCATCAATTCCTGCAACAGAGAAACAAAAACGTTTGCCCTTCATTCGAGTTTAATCTCCAGTTGATTCTACCATTCGCGGGAGAACGAGAAAATTGATGGACTCTGTGGATAAATACAATACAATTCATTCTCCCTCAGTCACCGAATTTTTCCATTGTATGTCGAAGGGAGTGAGGGATAATGGCGCAAATGGAGGATAGGCCATTCAACGAGTTTAGAGTCACGAAAATTTTTATGGTTTCGTCAACATTTGTCCCAAATAGGATTTTCTTTGTTGGATTGATTTCTTTGTTGAATTGCACGATGGCATGGAGTGGGAATTTCAAGGTATGATATGATGTGGGAAAAATTGGCAAGGAAAATCACTTCATAACGATTAACTCTCATCTCAAGCTGAATCAGCTTTTACATTATATGTCCGCTTGAAATTTATTCAAATGTATGCGCACACATTTACCGCTATATCTACCGCTGTCTACTCTACATATGCAGAAGCTGTTTTTGTCAAACATTTCAGGTATTCTTCCGTAAAATGCTAACGAGAATCTGATAGAAAGGAAAAGCTCGACTTGATTTTTCTGTAAGCCAGCCGGTTCACATGATGGAAATAAATCTCCCAAGTTACGAATTAATTTATTATTCAAAATTATTTATTCAGGGTATTGAATGGTGGAAAACTGAAAATGACATTAACAAATTAAATCAACAAATGCTTAAATATAAATACGCATCGATTTTTATATCGAATTAGGTCAATTCGCCAGGGTTTCATTGTGAAATTCCGTAGTCACTAATTTCCGTAAAAATTGGTAATCTTCTTGAAATGGTTATTCAATTCATTCAATTTGTCATTAAAAAGAGTATGTATCATTAAAGAATAATAATAATGATTCAAATAATTTTTGTGGTATTAATTTTCGCAGGAAATGATGAAAATTGGAAATAGTCGGGACTGCTCTTAAATATATTCATAAATCTTCCCCTATCGAAATTAAATTTGATCCAACGGCCGAGCGAGACTTTTATTGGCGGAGGGTTTGCTAAAAGCCACGTGAGAGTATCGAGAAGCGCCGAGGTAATTTCATTTTTACCAATAACGGAAACGATCCTCTGGGAATCAGGGGAGACTCGTGTGAGAGAGATCTAGGGAGGAGATATCGTTTTTTTTTTCACGTGTAAGTATCGCATTGCACGCGAATTCTATACTCACTCTCGATTTTATATCTTCTCGTATAACTTGGTTTTATCGGTTGATCATTCTTTCCAATTCCGTCATAAAGCACCTCGTTTATCGCTTCGATGTGCATTTTTTATTTATATACGGTTGGAGAATAATCGGTCTACAGCTGAAGTATGTCGGATGTATTATCTTGAAGGATCGGGAGGAGCTCGTGGAAGATCAGTTGAAGTTTACGTTCAAATTTGCCCATGAAAAATTGCGACATTGACTCACTTCGCGGCAGTTTTCCGAAATAACATGGCGAATAATTTTTCCACGGGTGACATGTCATTTTATTTAGGCGAAAAAATAATGGAATTTCAGATTGTCTTGTGGATTTCGTTAAATTAAAGAGACGTAAATTTTTTCTTTCTAAAACTTGTCCAAAATAATTGCTCAATTAATCAACTAAGTGAGTTAATTTACGATATTTTCTCTCAGCCCGCATTCATTTTTTAAATTGCTCCAGATAATGACTGATGCCATGATAAACCAGCCACCTATGGCTCCCTCAAAATACCTCCACCGTATGATATCCCCCCAACTGATGCCTCCAATTCTCAAATTGACTTCTATCATTCCCCGAATCACTCAATAATTTCCACTCCCCCCGGGATCGACCACCTCCTCTCCTCACGATTCGATTTTCTCGTTCACCGATTAAATCGTTCAACTCCCCCGCTCCCCATCACAAGAATTTATTTGCCACCCGCAAAAATACGGCTCTTCCGTCATTCTCTCTCATTGAAAATCCTATATTTTTTTGTATGATTATTTTTCACCACCTCCTATAATTGTCCTCTTTTTCCCCCAGTAGTAGCTGTTGAGAATCGCTAATCGAAGACCGCCGATGAGGCATTCCAATTTGAAATTCAGCTATCGTAAACCTTCTCCAATTCCCAACGGACGACTTATCCTACGTACAAATTGACCTTTTGTATCGACCTTAAACTTTACGACTGACGTTTTCGTCGTACATTCCTCGAGGAATCGGCAACCGGATATGTTAGAAAGAGAAATTGCGTGGGTGGGGAGAACGGAAAGGAAGTACTAGCGTTGCTTCAATAAATCGCTTGGGTTGGAGAGAGAGAGGATAAGTTGATTCCCTCGTTGGCGATTCCCTCTTGCACTCTCTGGTCCCAGAGTTTTGCTTCTTCATGGCCCAGCGCTCGTGCGGAACTGCAGAGGCACTTCTCCGGACCCCTCCCTCACCCTCTGCATCATCCCTATATGGGTTTTTTTGTGTCTATTTTCCCTCTCCTCGTGGGACTCGACGCCGAGCCCTGGATTATTAATTCCCCTCGGCCGTTATAAAGTCGGAAAATACGGGGGACGTGGCGTCTTTCCAGATTCCCGAATTAAATCGGCCGGACTCGTGCTCCAAGGGATTTGGTAAGGGAGTTTATTTTCAATTTCATTCGCCCACTGGATCATTTGCCTTTTGCTAAAGTCACGAAGAAATAATTCACCGAAAATTCCGTTTTCTTGAATTGTTTTTTTCAATAAAATTAAATCGAATTAAATTTTTAACTTTCAATTATGAAATCAGTGAAAAATCATCAGCGAAAATAGAATCATTATTCGCGGAGTATTACAAATCATTAATTAAATATTGAGAAACGTAAAGCTGATATGAAGAGCTCAAATAAGGAAATACTCATGAAAAAAATTGAATGTCTCAATTTAAAACACTCCAAATGACTCATATTTGGAGACAAAAGCGGTTTAATTGCAGACGCCAGTATTTTCGTAGAAGTATTTCTATCGAACTTTTATAGTTTTCATTTCACGATTAGCCGGAAGAGGGTCAGGGGAATCGTAGCATCTTATGCCATTGGACATGGTGCTCAATGTCGAAAGAATAGAATTGTTATGGACCATGATAATAAACTTAAGCTCGCGCAGAATTAATTTTATTGGTACGAGTTAGCTGGATTTTTTATCTTCTGCTTTCGGTCTGCAAACCACTCGGGTTTCAATGGTATTTCACATTTTTAATCAAGAGAACGGAATTCCCATGGCTTTATGTGTTTTCGGCGAGTGCAATTGAAAGTACTCAGCTAGTAAACCTTTTTTTGTTGATTAAAATCTGGGAAATTGACCGTGTTCACGATTAACAGACGTTACAGGGACATTTCATTATAACTTTTTATGTACGCACGTAGCGGATTTATTTTTATTGAATTGATTTTACGACAGCAATAGGAATTAAAGTAGCTCAACAGTTGCAGACAGTTTAACGTTTCGTAAAAACTTTTTTTAAAAATGGGCGAAGAGGACTATTTTGGAGAATCTGGAGAATGTCCGTCTCTTGATTCAAGATTAAAATCTGTACCGGTTTTTATCGAATGTAAAAAGTCGAACGATTTTATTGACTTGTATTAGAAAATGATGAATCGTTGGCGAGGCTAATTTAATTTCTTTATTTAGGAGGAGGAGTATTGTAGAAAATTACTTCTGATATTAGACCTTTGTAGATCTAATTGTTCGTTAAATATCAAGTAATTAATGAGATAAGTAGAAATTACGGGCAGAGCGTCTTATTATGCTAGTCACTGCATGAATTATCCTCCAATTAAAATTATCAGCTGTTGGTATTACGATAAATATCGAATGTCTTCGTTCAGATATGTTCTGCCCCATAAAGCAGGTCTTGCCGTACAATTCATGAGCCGCTGAGCTTACTATTGCAATAAAGATCACATCCAATAGTTCATTTTATTATCCGAGTTGAGATCACCGTCGAGACTTTTACGAAGATGGAAAGATGAATGACGGAACTATCGTAGGTTATTGCAGATAATAATACTAAAAAATTATGGAGGGTTCCAGACCTACACGATCGACAAGCCGAAGCCTGAATTTTTTTTAATTGGAGAAAGGCGCGTTCGCTCGCTTCAAACCGATTTTCTGCGAAAATGAGGTCTGCTTCGAAGAAAATATCAAGAATTTAAAAAAATACCGAAACTAACAGTAAACAAGCTCAAAATAATTTTCGGATATAATTAAAATAGATAGTACACGTGACAAACAACCCTTCTCTCGAAAAAGTAAATGAGGCTTCTGTTGCAATTTGAACAACTCAATTTGTACATGTCAGGTGAGAATGTTTTGACGAAAAATTTATGGCGTTGGTTTAGTAATCATAAAGTATTTGAACATAAACCACAGGGAAGCCCTAACAAATGATAATGTATGCTGCAAAAAATTACAGAATAACGAATTAATCACACCTCGTAATTATCAGAGAAATATAATACATTCTGATAATAAATGGCCCTACTCGAACACATTCTCATCTGCATAAATTTCACCTCATCCACTGTATTCTATTACTTTTATCACTTTACGCGGAAAATAATCTACTGTTGACGAATGAAATAGCGATAGGTATAACCGTTGAGCGTGGTAATGAACAACTTGATGAGATCGGTAATCAAGAGAACTTCATTAGAGCATGATGAATTAAAGTTGATAAATCCTGTCATGTTCCCGAATTAAAAAAAAATAATGAATGCCATAAAATACATGACAATATTCACTAAAGAATTCAATGCAAACCGGGAAGATTTCGACATTAGTTACTATTGAGGATTGTCCGATTGGCGCGTGCACTGCACTGTACAAGAAATGGTTACTACCTTGGTAATTACCTTGATTAATATAATTACCCTCGCACGAAAAAAAAATTGTTAGCGCCCGATTTACCCTTCAAATTTTGGCCTCTTCAAGCTCCCTTTGATATGAATATTCGACTGTTGAATACGCCGAGGTTAGCTGAACGTAGGATTTACTTAGCGTAGGATCATCCACCTCAATTTTCAACCATTACGAGACTGCAATGCTGAATCACAATGATAATTATTTTATTCTGTCTAAAGCAAAAGGCCTTCTATTTGAGGTGCCTTCAAACCAACGCTCCAAAGTTAAATGAGAAACGGTTGAGCGGGTGCATTACTCCTGGCATGAGCGGGCTTCTCCGATCCATCCTCCCCTCCCGGTATTCGTGAACGGCCAAGTGCGTCCGATTACACACTGAGTTATTCTACTTGCGGTGGTTGGGGCGAATGATGCCAGAAAAAGTATGCGCAAACTACGAAAAAGAAGGCTAATTCACTGGTTAACGAGAGAAAACTTTTGCCAACGAATGTCGAAGGGAATAATATGTCAACTTTGGACACTATGTCTATACACTTTTTCTTCATTTATAATTCATTACCGACTTTGGAGTGCCATTGTCAATGTTTGACGGTGAGTTTGTGGTTCTCATTGAAATTCGCTCAAGGCCCATGAAATTCGTGAATTATAACATCGAGTGTTTAACGAGCGTTCATAACCAGGGAATATTATTTTATTCGATTTGTATGATTAATAATGCCCGGGAAAATGGGGAATTCGTGAGAGAAGCGCAAACAATGATTGATAAATAATTCATATGAGTTTCCGCCGTGGGGTACTCTGGATTTATTGGACATACACGAATGAGTGTTCATTTATTAATTACTAAATGCGGTCAGTAAATTTTGTGTGTAACAATAACATTCTAATAATCTTGTTGCAAGTCAATAATCATCATTTATTTCCTAATGGCAATTTTTGTTATTGTTCCACTAAAAATTTAACAAACTTTTTTCTTGAAAATTCGAACAATCGATTTTTTCAAATATTTTAGAAGAAAAATAAAGGAATAAAACCGAATAAACGAATTCTCACGATCTGATGAAGATAATAAAAAAAAATAAACAAACGCAATATCGACGTCGTAATGTGAACTGACCCCTACACCAGACGAATTTCATGTCTGACCAATTCCCGGAATTCCTCAGTAACACTTACTTCAACATCAAAAAACCGAGACCATCCATCTTATTCCCGCTATTTACGGCCTCCAGGGAATGGAGGAAAAAAAAATTCACAAATTCCTCGTAAAAATTTCATCCAACGGAGATGGAGGTATCTTGTTGCCGTTAAGTTTCATTTGTACGTAACGAGACCGGAAGTAGAAAAGATTTACCGACGAAAAGTCTACATCTCCTTGTTGCATTTCTCTCTACTCTATTTTTGTTCTGGAGTGGTGGGCAGTTAGTGGTGGATATAATTTGTCTTCATGTAGCTCACAGTCTACCGCAGTATTCGAAGCATTAAAAATCATGAGGAGGGAAAATATAAAATGTCAATGACAGCTCTAATTTCTTGATTTATTACCGTCACTCGAATTTCAAATAACTCTCATCAAAACGATTACTAAATTATCCACTCAGTTTAAAAAAATTTCTATTAGTGGGATGTAATATCTGTCTAACTTTCTTTGTCTCCGAAGGGAAGCATTGAAAGTATTTTAATTTCAATGTTATCGAAATAAATAAATTCATTTATTTAACTCAAATTAATTTTTCTGGTGATGCCAAAAAATCAAAATGAAATTAAAGTGAACTAATCAATTAATTGTAAATGATAAAGATTGACTGGAAGAAAATCATTAATCCGAAAGATGATAAAATAATCTTTCAATTCCTTTAAAATTAATAACAAAAAAAAACCATCTCATATTCACTCGGGAGTTTTTTTCTCTCAATGTGAATACCTTTCGTTTAAAAACAAAAACCTTCTTTCTCTCTGTAAATTATTCATAATGACTCTGAGACCATTTGCCAGTGCTTCCACACATGCAAATCAACCCTTCTTTATCTTTATCATAGAACACTGGAATTTCACGTAGAATTGTCCTTTATTTTCCAGACTGATAAAAGCACTGGCGATGGTATACCTCAGGGTAAAAAAAAAATGCTGTGGGTAGAGGCCAATTAAGTTAATTGTGAGCCTCTACCTTCACTCTGACCTTCGGATTCTTTTGCCAAGAACATCCGGACTACAGTTCTCTCCCTGACTCGCTCTTGTTTCCACCCTATTTTATCTTTTTTTTTACTGACTGTAGTTATTTCCCAGTAATCGCAGAAAGCAAATAAAGGGCGTAGGAGTAAATTGGAAGATGTTTTCCTAATGAGAATGAAATTCCGTTACTGAGGATTTCCGTGGCATCCTCACCGGCCGCAATTGATCATTCTTTTCGCTAATGCTTCTTAATGGATTTCGCAATATTTTACATAAGCCAGGGTAAACACGAGGTAGACAATCAACGCTCGGTGGGTTTATTATGATGAACGTCTTCGGGTGTAATATGCGTCAAGGGGTGAGACAAATTCATAGTCAGGTAATCCGAGTTAATTTTGCTTGTAGTTCTATTAACGTGGGGCATGACGTGACTTGATTCGTAGATTCAAAAGGACTCAATATTCTATTCCATTAAATTGCGGGCAATTACGAGATTAAGAACTTGTGATGTACGCGGTATCAATAATTTATTGCGTGTAAAATTGACAACTTGTTTAGGGAATAATATATTTCGATACGATTGCGGGAAACTGCTCTTGGGAAGTTTATAGCACGAGCCCGTGGGAAGTTTTATAACACTAGCCGAAGGCGAATGATATCATTCCACGAGTGTAAATACACTATTCCCGCGAATATCGATTGTACACACGAAGAGTGCGTAATATTTGACTTTACACAGTCTGTCAAAAATATATATTTTATACAAAAAAAAATTCTCCATGGGTTTCTTTTTCAAGTCTTCATAGCAAATTTAAAAAACTATTGTTTTCTATGTACATAACAATTAAGTTTGTTCTGAATTAAATGTCTACCGAAAAAAATAAAAAATTAAATGAAATAAAGAATACCCATAGCCTAATAATATTGTATCACTAATATAAATAATACCGTGAATGTAGGGTTGTTAATAATGATAATAATAATAATATCATCTGCTGGAAAACCCAATATTTTCATTGATAAAAAATATTGCCAATTGCAGATCGTAAAATTTCCCATTCTCCCCTGGATTATCGGCTTTTATATTTTGTATGCGAGCATCCCGATTGAAAGAGAACATTTTGAAGATCGAAGTACAGAGTAAAATGATTTTGCCGCGTGCAACTCGACAACAAGGGAGGGCACGAAGAATCGAATTGAGTCAAATTGCCCCAGGCCCAATTTGATTTTTTTCCCCTCTCTCTCTTTTTTTTATTTGTGGAAAACGGAAAAGGCCGCGGGCACACAGTCTGACCAAACCGCATTCAAACCACCTCGTGGAACTCAATCTCTTTTCGATTTACCGGAATTCTCGGTTTCCCGTCCTTTTTTTGTCCATTTTCCAGTTGTCTATTGTTTTGCAAGTCATTGAATTCATTCGACGATTGAGATTGCAGAATCCTGCAACAGCTGTTTTTGATTGTAATTGGTGGCATCAAATTGAACGGAACATATTCCTCAGTTAACTCAGCCAAACAAAAAAATCTAAAAACAGTGGATTTACAATAATAATGGATTTTTGAAGTTCACAAAGTGAGAAGTTCTTGGCTCCAGGTTTTTTTATTCTAGGAAATGAGGAGTAATTAAAAATAGAAAATTTTTGTGTCCACATGACTTTATGTGTAATTTTCCGTAGAAAAGAGAAAACATTGAAAGAAACTTCAAATATGGGAGAAAAAATAATAAAATAATTGAATTGAATCGGGCATACGAGTCTCCGAAAACAAAAAAAACTTGGATTGATGTGTAGATTGAAATAAAGAGCACGAAATAGTATTTAGACATTTTTTGTTAACACTTTTTTTCGAAAGACACAAAAGTGTATTTCATGGGCAAATTTGATAAATTCTAATAAGAATTCCTTTAGTGTCACTTGAATTCCCTCCTCCTCCTCTAAACGCGAACATAGATCTTAGTTATTTTGCGGGGTATTTCCCTCACCAAAGAGGCTTTTTGGTGGTACTGCTGTGCATTACGGTGGTAACAGGGGTTCCCTGGAATTCAACAATGGGATATAATCGCCGGTGGGAGAAACTGATTATATTTCAAGACGAGGTAGCAGCACTGGCTGGCAGACAGCAGGAGGGAGTAAGACAGTTGAGGTTGGAAGGTACCCAGTGAAATTCTAGTGTAAGACAATCTATGCCGGGTGATGTAGCTTGCTAAGTCGAGTTTCAGTCACTTACTCCCCTGGCGGTATTCGTAATTAATGTTTCAGTTGTACGAAAACATGTAATTTATATAATCCATTATTATTGAAATTAACGTATGGAACAAAAACCTAAAATTTTTAGCGAATTAGCGTGACAGATTTACAGTTCTAGATTTTCAATTCTCAAAAGTCCTCAAATTAATGAAAATTCTGGACGAGTAAAATAAAAAACAAACCTCTGTGCAACCGAGACATTCTTATAAAATTCTAATTTGCAATTTTCATTAATCTTAACTCTTTCAAGTGTACTCCAGATATTGCAAACGAAAATTTGTCCAATCCTGAGTTAAATCATCATTAATCTTGCAGTCATCGGCATTTCGATTTTCTCAAGCCCATAAAATCCCCCCAAAATTCCCAAGCCCCCCCCCGCATAAGCGTATGAATGAGGAAAACCTCCCGAGGGAGGGGTCGACGAGAAGTACGAGTGGTGGTGCATGTAGCGGTCGCAACGGGAGGCAGAGGAGATTGATGAATGGTTATACTATACATACCCGGCTATAATTCGTAGCGCAACTGACGATCGATAATCCAGACAATGATCGAGTTCACGAGATTTCAACTTGGATCGCGGCTTTGCATTCGTGCCTCTGCTACCCTTTCCCCCGAGTTAAAACTTGTCCTCCCCTCCTCCTCACCCTCTCGATCCCTCTCTCTCTCTCTTTCTCTCTCGCTCTCTCACTCTTCCACGTATCCCCACCCACTCCGAGGGGATCGAACTCCAATGGAAACACATTGGGCTCTATGCTTTGCTCTGAATCAGGCTGCGTCCCAAATTGGGTCGACGATACACAGCAACTCACCCTCACCCTCTACCCCCTCACACCCTCGCTACCATTTCACAACTGTATGTATTTGAGTATATAGAGTATATTCACCGCTCAACACAGGAGAAACAGTTTTGCTGTACCCTTTTACCCGCGATTTGTACCGTTGAGCAAATATCTCGTGAATTTAGAGCGGATCTGCAGGCACGGGAGAGCTTCCCTTATGCCTCAGCTTCAACCATTCTGAAAACTCCGGCCTTCGCATTTAGACTTGAAGGGCCTTTAGCAATCTCCATTGGACTGGATAGATAAACCTGTTGTTTTCGATTGATTCGGATTTCGTGGATTCTTTGGGTGTACTGGTTTGTTTTATTTATTTGTTTCTTGTTAATTGTTATTCGCAGTCGATGGGAAACTTTAATCGACAGTCGCACCTATGCCTTGGATTGTTGTAATGTTATTATGTAAAATTTGGGGAATCTTTAGAAGAGTTTATGGCAAATCATTGAACCGACGTGGACAGTTTTCCCAGATTTTTCCTGAAATATGTGGTTTTTCAATCAATATTAATTTGTTTAAAATTTGAATCAATTGAGTTTCAATTAATTGAAAATTCGAAAATGCATTTCCCTCGATTTTGACAATTTTCATTAATTGTTAAGGAAAAGTTGAACTAAAATTTACTGTTTCCATCAACTGGAGTATTTCTCTTATCCTTCAGTTTCATTCATTTCGAAACCTCTCGGCTTCACATTTAAACTTGAAGGGCCTGTAGCAATCTCCATTGGATTGGGTAGATAACGCTGTAGTTTTCGATTACTTCGGCTTTCGCCTTCCCCTTTGGTGTAACGATTTTTTTATTCTTTTTTTTTTTTTTTTACTTCAATTGACCGAAAAACTGAATCACGAATCACACGTCAGTATTTACTTTGGACTCTGAAATTGAAGGGACGGCCTGAGCAAACGGATGGCGGGCATTATAAAGATTGTATTTCTTGTCAGTTCGGAGGTTTGAATGATGGGAGAGAGTATATAAAGAGTAGAGATATAAGAGTGTAAAGAATACAGGTCTTGAAATTTGTCTGATCATTTAAAAATATTTTCCCTGGAAATTAATCCTATTTATTCTGAAGAAAATCGATTGACCAAGTAAAATAAAGAATTTTATTTATTAAAAAGAAATCCATTCATAAAGTTGAATAAATAATTCGACCCGAATTAACAATTAAAAAGTATTGAAATGAAACGACCTATTTCTCTGGGCAAACAAAAAATTGTTTTTATATTCTGCAGAAAAATAAGAATTAGAGGAACTTTGGAGGTCTTCGAAAAGAACAACTGCAAACTTCAACGGATTATCCAAGTAGGATTTTTCCACGAAAGAAATCCCCAGTGACGGAGTAAATATATTTTTCGGCTGTTTGTCTTATCGCGAGGGGGAAATTGGTGAACTTCCGTGATGATCATGTCAAGAGGATTGATCGATCAAGGCATGATCCTTCCAGTGAAGTATCGGGGTGGATGTAATTTAATACTGGTTACCCACGAAATCACCATCAGTAAACTTAATCTGGACCTTTCAACAATCACGTAAACTTCGATACCTACGAATTGAATTTACTGTCTTTTTAATGGGTTCCAGGGATGGCAGCCTGAGGAGTCATGGCGGTCTAATAAAAAATAGAGTGGCATTACAAATTCGATGGGATAAGCAATCCGTGGACCGTAGAAAGAATATAATTCGGAGAATTTTTGAGTAATACTCGAAATACTCGAAAACTTCATGTAAAACAATTGCTAAAAATTGCCATTTTTATATTTTAAATTTCCAAACTAACTTTCTAGAAGTACACGCCGTGTGGATCAAGATCTACTTCTTCCTGACGTGCTAAGAGGAGTGCGATGTTAACCAGATGACTAACCTGACGCTTCTGTCTTCGCGGAGAAACGGCGAAATGTCTTGAACTGTTGGCACTAGCAATTCGTCACTTTCTGTATAAATTAATCTCACTCCAATTACCGTGAGATGATTGTCTGCTACGGTTACACGCTCCCCAGGACTCGCATGTGCTGATGAAAACACGATTTCAATCTCTAGAGATATTCATTAACTGCCGAGATATACTGCGCATTATATAATCATTAAGATGGAGAGAAATAAATAAAGTGTCGATTACAGCAACCGATAAACTCCTAATAAATACAATAAAATGATCATTCTTGAGGAATTCAAATCCAAGAGTTTATGGTTATTTAAAGTAAACAAATAAATACCCAATTCCCCCAAGAAGTAGATGAAAAAATTAAAATTATAAACAACAATGTCATCGCTCATGCTGCTCTCCATTTAACTGCGCACACTACAAATACAAATATCTAATAAAACTTCACTTTCCGACTTTCCTTTCAATTAGGATAAACCGAAAAACTTTCAACATTTTACGTATGAAATAAGGTAAATCTTTCCAAACTTAAATAGTCACTGGAATTGGATAAAGGGTAAATTTTGCGACTTTGCACCGAGTGAATACAAACTCAAAAGTTTTACGGACAAAATATACGTGTGCAACTATCATACAGAAAACTTACTAGACACTAAATTCCTCCATTGAACTTTTGCTCTTGTGTGTGAGTGTTTAAGTGCATTGGAGGAGTCAACACAGACGGAGTTGCAGGAGGGGCGGAGAGAGGGGGGCGCTTCGAGTATTTGACTGGGAATAAGGTGGCGGGGAAGGCGTGAAACTATGTTGCCAGTGAAGGCGGTCGGAGGACCTCATATCGTCTTCGGAGAAATTCACGAGATTCAATTTTCGACTCACCCCTTGCGTCGCTTTACCACTTCACCTGCACTCGGAGAACCTTCAATGTAATTATGTAAAGGGTTTCGAGAGACGTAAGTCTCGAGGGAGACCGAATGTTCCTCAGTTTTAGTGTCATATGTCTCTATCAATGTACACTGTGGGGTTATTTCATTTGTTTTAGCAGGAAAAATATATAATTCGCAAATAATGTAATTTAGGTATTGTCTTCTTGTCGGCAAATAGTAAATAAAAATTTTAGCTCTCAAAATTCTCGATAATTATTGTTCGTCTGAAAATTTGGGGAAGATAAAAATATTCAGGAATTTAATTTCAATTAGTTCTTAAGAATGTGAAATTTTCCCGGAAATTTTAGACATTTCGCAAGTTTAATTGCAAAATTCTCATTTTATCATCTTTTGAGAATGTTTAACTCACTCAAATGTTTTAGCTCAATATTTTTAGAACCCAATCCAACTCCCGCAAGTCTCCATTCGCTGTAGAAACTCTTAAATTGAAATTGGTTTTGGCTTTTAGTGTAGATAAAGAAAAATCGGGTAAAACTTGAATCCTCGCGCTTTTATTCTCGCCATGTAATTCATTAGAGATAGAGCATGTGGAATTTCCTTCGCCATTGCGTTCGAGTTGTATTTCCCCTTGAGCTATTATCCAGTTGTTTACCGATCTCCAATGGCCGGTAAGACTATGGTGCTTTGGTACATGGACACAGGCACAAATCCTCATTAGAGGGACATGCGGTCAATTGCGTGCCTATACTCATGCCTTCGAGAATCCAAGCAGCCTCCATAATGGTGAACAGGCCATTCTGACAGTTTGGTGACCATAATTACTCTTGATTTACCTTTCATATTGTGCACTCATGATTCCGTGAATATTGTCACTATTTCAAAAAGGAAATACTTGAATATAATTGAACTGCTTTTGAAGCCCTTTTGGTTATCTTCAAATGGTCGGAAATTCAACTTAGGAATTGTCCGATTATTTAAATTCAATTATTTCGCCTCGGAAAGGGGCAGAATGAAAAAAAATTATTTCACCTTATTCTAAAAAAAAAAACATTCAAGTTCAAAAAGTGATAATTTTTGAAAATTCATAATGAATATTCATGAAAATTATTCCCACGTCTAGGTAATTTTTACTAGACAGTCCAGTTCCGCGTACGGTCAAAAAACAACCCAATTACCAAACAAAATTCTAATTTCTAGCGAACTTTGTAGCAATACCGAATCAATAAATTTATATCAGCTGATTAATTTGTCCATGACTCTCGGACAAAAATTCTTCCAGCATTTTCGAACCTTAGTGAGCGTTAAAAGCCAAGTAGAGGGCTGTGACGTAATTTTGATTTGATCTAGTTACGATCCTAGAAGGGTTCATAATACCTCCTCCATCTCTTTATTCAACTCATCCTCCGTAACGGTTTTTCCTGAAATTCTGAATACCCGAACAAAGCATCAGTTTCGATGCCCATAACCAGTTTAATTAAATCCATAAATAAACACCGAAATTGGTAATTTCTGCTTCAGATTGGTTGGTAATTGCTTAGTAATTGGCAGAGAGAATGGAGGCAAGGGAGAACATTCCCTTAAACGATCTCCCGAGAAAATGAGAAAACTTTTCTCTCCAAAATATCTACCCCCCCGGCTGGAGAAACCGACTCAACTCAGTTCTTCAAACGATATATAGAACTGTTATTTCTCAACGGAAGAATGCTATTTCATTTCCCCTTTCGAGTTGAGCACTTCAAAAGAGTGGTATTGTGCTGCTGACTTGTCGAGAAAATCCACAAGACAGGTATGAAAAAAGGAGATTAACGGTCTCTTCGGAGAATTCATTACCTCATTATATTAAACGTCATTTATCTCTTCTTTGCTTTTATCGCGAAGAGGTGAAAGAAAAAGAAAATTCTGGAAAAATTCCGGATAAAAGGTCTGTTGTTTGAGGAGGTCGGACAACTGAGTGATTATCCTGATTGTCTCCCATTGTCTTGAACAAATGGATCTTTTGCCCTGGAATAGTCAATGGAAATGAGTGAATTCTCGGCTAAGTCTGATCTAAATTGAAATGTTCAAGGATTGCTGAAGCTAATCCGACATTGAGGCACACACCTATAGGCACTGCCTATTTTGAGAGAGAGTACGAGTACGAGTTTAATCCATTATATACCATGCCATCATTATGTCTCTGGAAAGATGGGAAGGAGGAATTGCAAAATTGTATCGAATAAAATGGATTGATCCAGTGCTTTCATTGCTTCCACTATCAGGAGATAAAAGAGTTATTTAGGGACGAAATTATTTGTTGCTAACGAAAGTCACACAAATGGTAGATCTTAATGATCTTCACTGTACCGAGCAAATGGATCTAGCATTCTAAAGTAGTGAATGGGATGAGTGAGCTTTTGACTAAGTTTGGCCTAAATTCGGCTGTTCATGGGAACTTCAAGAACTGCTGGCTCCAGCTCGAAATTGACTGTTCTCACGTATGTAACTCATGATAATTGCTACTTCTCTCTTCAACTATTGCCATTAATAAGGGAAAATTAAAAAGAAATGATCATTCATTGATAAAATATCTATTGAAAGTTCAAAGGAATCTTTATGAGAGAATAGTAAACGAGAAGGACAAAGTTCTCACCAAAGTTTGGTCTCAATTACATATATCGCTGGAATAAACTCATAAAAATTACTGCTTCTCGAGCCGGGTCACGTACGCCCTGCCAATCCCAAGAAAGAGTACTACGAGTTTAATTTTCTATATACTTTCTTTCCATCATGTACGATTTCTCCAAAAGACCAGAAAGAAGGAAGTGGATCAACTCCTGCCGTTACCAGGGGACAAGCCCGACAAATTTAATAACATTGTTCCTGTAATACGCCATTTCCCGTACGTCGTACCATGAGACCCAACTCCTGTTCGTTTTCCATGGTTACCCAACGTCAGATGAAACCGAATTATCTCGACTCAAACGAGCGATATGAGCTTCACGCTGCGAGCCAGGCTGAGCTTATCGTAATTCTTTATGACTTCTGGTGCCGGTTATTCTCTCAGTGGAAATCAGTTTACATTTTATCAGCACAAGTTATTGAATTATTTGCACTGCTTTCGGCTCGTACACACTATTGATTTCTCATTCCATTGTGAAGAATTTTTGGAAAAATCGTTGATGTCGACATTAGAGAAATGCCTGACGAATTATTGTACAGCACACGAGAAGATGAAGGAATTCAGAATGCTCGACGGCATCCGAATTATGTCAATTATCCTCTACCAACTGGTGCGGACCGGTCCTGTCATCGACTTTCCCGCAACTTTCATTTCTCTGCCCTAGATCTAGCTTCGCCAATCTCATCCATTTCTAGTCGAATTAGCGTCTATACCAGCATCTCCAGTGCCAAAACACCAGAAATCCTGCACTTGTTTCGACGTATTGAGCTTGATATCCTCCACCCACGTCTGTTTCGGATAAGGAATCTCTACTCTTTAATAGAGCAATTCAGAAGACTTCAACGATTGCAGGTCACGTCCGTTAAGCTTCAATCAAGCAATATAAAGGAGTGATGCAGAGAGAGAACCAATGAAGTACCACGTCTATACGAAGAAAATAATTTTCATTCTAAAACTGGCGAGTTCAAATTCAAACTTCTGGATGTCTCAAAAAACCCTGTAAAAATTTTAAGTTGGATCTTTCGGTTCGCACTGAAAATAACTAATCAAAATTCACCCTGTCGATTCGGCTATCAACTCGTCATGGAACTTAGTCAGCGGTAGTCAAGACTTCTAATCCAACCAAAGATCAAAGACTTTAAATTGCCTCATTCATACTAAAAATAAACACTTCCAAATACTGCAAAGTTGTATGATTTTTTGTCCCCAGTTGATTGCCACCTATTGATGATGAAAAACGTCGCTCGATATACCCGACGAATTTAAATTCCGGATTTTTCTCATGCACGCGAACGAGACAAAAAAAAAGCGTGTAACAAGTCCCGGACGCTCATCACTTTTTTTTTTATCACGAAATCCCAGCACGACTGCTCTTCGGGACAAAACATAGTAATTATTGCAGGCTGATTCTGCAATTAAACTTTGAAATTTATTACAATAGACTGAAAAATGTTCAATAAAAGCGGCTTGATAAAGTGCGAACTATCTGGATCGACGCTTTTCACTCTATTTAAAATTGCATTGCATAATTCAACAATGTTTTTTTCTGCCCCCATGTGAAATGCTGGCCAATTCGGTAGCACAAAAATACTTAATGAATGAGATTTTTTTTCCATTAATTACTCTCTGTACATTTATACCATTGCACAACGTCAACTCAATTGTTCAGTCGAGTAATTCCCACAGGTAATTCATCTGATTTTATTTACACTGGTTTACAGCAAAGCATGTTTCATTGTTTACATCACGTGTCCAGAACATGAAGTATCTCCAAATGAAGCCATTGATTGAATCACATCAATTGAATTACTTGTGTGGCACAAGGTTCTGGTACAATATTTAATGTACATCAGTGGTATGTGAATCACATTTGATTCCTCGGGGTAATTTCCTCTTGAAATACACAATAGCCACTGGATTAACAGAACTTTAGGTATTGTCGGCAAAAACTTTGTTAAGCGGATCTTCCATTTTCACCTGTGAATTTTCGAATTAATAAAGACTTTCACCGACGACCCAAGTTTTTTTTTATTGGCTCTAAGTAAGAAGCTTGTGCACGTTATAATGCGTCGAAATTACTACCTTCAGTACAACCTTCTAGCGATCCCTCGTGTCGGTAATGGCTACCATTTATAATCGAATTAGGGTGTCTTTACGGTCAAAGTTTCGTTGGAATTTGCCGATGTACGGCTGGCGTGTCTTGCCTCGTCGACGACTAATTCACCATATCCCTCTCTCTCTCTCTCTCTCTCTCTCTCTCTCTCTCTCTCTCTCTCTCTCCTCTCTCCTGCGATACTCACGATTAGATGGCTCGTCTGGCGCCCTTCTCTTTACCTTTTCGGTTAGCTCTATATGTACGTTCGTTAGTGCGACACCGTGAGCTCGTTCTCCACCAATCTGTCGTTTATTTAAGTCTTCAGAGGAGACGTGCTACACTCGTAATTCGGGGCGAACTCAAGTATCGAACAGCCATAAAGAATGTATTGATTTATGGAGGCATCAATTGAATACTAATTTATCGGAGTAATTTTGTGGAGAATTGTTTTAAAAAAAGGATTTGATCGTATGAAATAAATTAATTAACAGTTCAAACAACTTATTGCTTCAAATTGCAAAATACATTCATTTGGACTATTCAAATAAATTCATTGATTTGACTAAAACAAATCATTTTTCTGGAAAAAATTCCACACCAAATCTGCGGTTCAATTTCAATTTAGATACTCTTTGATAATATTCACCTACAACTTTCTGCCACTGCTCACAATCTAATTGCAAATCTCCACCAGTATTACATTTTCAACCTATCACTGATTCAACCTCCTTTACCCAACATCATTTCACGTTATCGACATGACAAGTTTCCTTATCATCTTACCAAATCCCGGCACGAAATTCAAATCCATCCATTGTGCATATTCACTCGTGAATTGAACGCAACTTGAGAGAAAAGAAATCACGAAACTCCACATGCGTTTATTACACCACGTTGGCATTCAGAAGCCTGCTCTCTGCTCTTGGGGTCTTGTTTGTGACTTCATCTATGTCATATGTATACACCGTCAAACGTGCGGCAACCCCATAGTGTACACCCTCGCGGCAATACCAAAACCACCCTCCGCATCTGCGGGTATGCATCCACATTCACAGTAGTTTTCCCCCGAGGTAAAAGCACTCCATACAGCAGTGGCTCCCCATTGCTAGCACCGTTGTCTATATACCACATTGAACTCACCAACTTTGGTTCGCCGCTGGGGAAAATTCATTGGTCTGTAAATGATTTCATTACGTCATGTGACAAAATGCATTTGTGGATGGTGCACGTTCGAGGGACAGAAGTGGGAGATACAAGTTTACCGTAACCAAGCGCTTTTCTTTTATCGAAATTCCAAGGACAATGAGCAGCTGTTGGCACTTAAACCATGAACAATTTTTCATATGAGAAGCTTTACACAAGGTTCTTTTAAAAAAGGGATGAGGAGTATTTACTAGATGATGCCTGGATCTTTCAAGGCTCCTTATTCTTCGATATTCTCCCATTACAATCGGCAGAGGTATAAAAAGAAAGATGGAGCAGGGGACAGTGCCAAATGCGCTGAGCCTCGGATCATACAGAGACTGGGGAATTGTCCGTGAAGTATAATGGAATGCCTGTATCAATCTAAGACCACAGTCAGAAATATGTCACTCCGCCACTGAAAAAGCCTATTGACTATCGTGACAGCATCCCTCACTATCAAAGGAAAGTTTTGATAGCGTTCAATAATATTTCCCTTCAACATGTCATCAGACAGAGCAATATCCGCCCTGTCATTTTTTCCCGCTGGTAAAAAATTCAATTCACCACTTCCGTCATCGATTGACTTCTCCATAAGTAGATTACATAAGTCTATGATTAACTTTTGCGGTAACAGCGCAGAAGTTGGCCCAAACTCAATGATAAATCCACAATAATTGTACAAAATTAATGCCGAAAAGTGAATATCCTCACGTGCCACGATGTAACAAGAGAATTAAATTATCAGTATCCATAGCTGTTAAACTTGCTGGGATCGATGATTGGCGTCGATTGCCGAGTTTATCGAGTTGTCCCTTCACGGAAAGTTCGTGCTGGGCTCCGGGGGTCTGAGTTCCGACGCTGGTTGTTGATTGCACGCTGATAAGCGTTTCGTGATAATCGGTGTATCACACATCCTCCGTAGACGACAATTTAATAAACCCGACGAAATGATATTATCCCATGAGAATCGGAACACCCGTTTAATTACACTCTTTATCAAATTCTTATCTCAATCTGAAAATTGGAAACAACCGTTTAGAACTTGTCAAATTATTATTATTTTTTCTTCACGACGGGATAAGTTTAATCAAGATATAGCAAGTTAATTGCAAGTGGAATTCACCAACTGAATTTCACTAGAGATTGAGAATAATCTGTAGTGTTTACTTATGCGTATGTCATCGTTAGAATATCTCGGTGAACAGGGAGTTGGTGAATTTACAAGCGTCGGTGTTATGCACTGAGTGGTGATGTCAATATTGAACGACTCATCAGGCTGATTGAAGGCTGGGAGTACTACTTAACAAACTATCCTGTATAAGTCATAAGATTTTCATACTGAGTAAATGAAAGCATAAATACAACATACGGTAAACTTGAATCTTCTAGTAGCTAAATATTCTACCAACATCTGAGACGAAATTTTAATTACAAGTAATAGAGTTATTGCATTAGTCATCTTTCGCATTTTATGTGAATTCAGATTTCAGACGTGCTGTAAATATCAAAATCTCGTAACATTTTAGGGTAACTCCTTTTATACGCATACAGTCCACGAATGAGAGGACCCGAATTATGCGTTACACTGGAGCAATTACAGAGACTTTCACCTACAATCAATAAGATTTGGGAAATGTTGACTATCATAGTCTAAGCGCGGCTTGTAGAATGAGGGTAATATTACAGAGAATGGAGCGGTACATAATGAATGCTCCAAGGTCTGCGCGTCCCAGGCACTTTTCCCTGGTATTACTGGTATTCACGCTTGCCTAGACACACATCGTCCGGATAGAGAGCGACAGAGAGAGTGAGCGGGAAAGCGGGAGAGAAGGAGAGGGCGAGAGAGAAGTCAGTTGTCGTGCACGTATGCAGGGAACTCGAGGACTATGCTTCTGCATGCTTAGATACACGACACACTGTTAGAAGGAGCTTCTTTCTTGCAATTTATTTGCATTAGCGAACTCCAGGGGTGAGCTCCTTGATAGCCTATCATGGAGCATGACTCAGCATGATCAATAATTTGTAGTTGAACTGAGCTTTGAACGATGTAAGCCGGATGAGGCAGCCGATGGCTGTGAAGATTCTTCCTTGAGGTGTTTCTCATCCAGAATCTTCTGGCCTAAGAAGAAAAGGGGCCTCTATGCAGTGAGTCTCCAGCAGGTGATAATGGGCTTCCATGTAAAAACACATATCGAGACAGGTAGGCACAGACAAGATGTTGTCATAATTTTCTGGTGCTCAAAATGTCAAATAAAATGAAATCGTTATTCCTGCTCTGCCTCCACAAATTACACGAAATTTTCATTTTAATGTAAATGAATATCGGTGATGGTTGCATAAAATGCCCTTCAATTGTTCGAACTTAAGCCATTACATCGTAAAATGTCAAAGTACTTGAGATCATAAAAGCGATCTCTCTCCGTTTTATACCCAAATCTTCAATGATATCAGATTAAAAATCGGTCTGACGAGTGTCTGAGATGTCTTGAATTTCCAGCCACTCACGTATTATGTCTGGAATTGCTGGCTGTTCTACTAATACTATTCATTCTTTTATTACAATCGGATCCGAAGCATCCGAGGAAATTATTGAAGACCGTTTCGAGTTTCAGTCGTTAACACTTCAGCGATACCCTCGCGCCCCGAGATAACTATCTAACATTTGGAGACGGTGCTCTCCGATGATTTCTCCGAATTGCACCATCGACGGGCACTTTACGAGCAACAACGAAGGTAGGGAATGAAAGAGAAGAACATTGAAGTTGGAATAGAGCATTTTACGTTAAGCCGTGAAAATTTTGATCAACTTCTTGCCTCCTCTGGAGATCGATCATTCTCGCTGTGCTACACTCACTTTTACGGGTAGCGATCAAATGCTGATAACGATAAAGTTTTAATATGGGAAATAAGCTCGGTGGGGAAAAAAAATACATCAAACAACGGTTTCTACGGGAAAATTTACTAACTGCCCTTTGAGGTTCAACTTTCCTTACCGCAGTTTCATCTTATCTGAGAAGTTATGAGCTATAAAGCATGGAATTTATTGAAAATTATCGGCCGAATATCATAGAAAGATATCGACCCCGAGATGTGGGAAGTTGAAGATGTATAAAGCCCTGGGTTAGGATGTCCTCAGACCTGGCTTTGATGAGATTGACGCCTGAAGCACCATCCACTAGTGGGATCTTCGAGGGATCTTCAAGGGAAGTGATAAAATTTTGGCCAGCATGTGTTCCCAAGTTATGGTCTAGCCCTAAGGGATGCATGTTTGAAGATAATCTATGGGCCCTTATGCTAATTTCGATCCCGGTTCATGGCTCATGGCTTCTTTCACCTCTAAGTCAATAATGATTATCTTCTCTGTCACTCCGTACCTCATGTCTTCTCGATAATTTTCAAACCCATGGATCATCGATAATTCAATGATGATTACTTGTTCTTCTGCTTCATAGCTTGTATCATCTTGATAATTGTGCAAATCGATACGAGCGGCGGGACCGGTTCAGGGACTCCGGGAAAATGGACAGTATCTTCTTTTCGTTAAATCCCAATATCTACTGGATTTTCTTTCTATGTATCTCCAGTATTTCGTGGAGTTCTCACGTCAGCTATTAGAACGGAAATCTCTTTCCAGATCTTTTCATTATGCATCACGTCACGACGTGCTTCTCGTTTCATTTTCCTGTATAAATGAGAGAAATCACAGGAGCGCTAGAGGGTGAGTGAGCATAGAAATAGGAAACGAGACGATGCGGTGAAGCGTGAATTAGAGGAGAAAAACTATACAATCCCGAGTTTAAAGCGCGACGTTATTGAGATTGAAATTAACAATTCGAGAGGGCGAAACGTATGTTCCTGAATGAATATTGTGAATGAATACAGAGTTCTTTCACTTGCAAGATGCTCGTATTGTGAATTGTGGAAATAGAGCGCATATTCAGAACGTCTTGATACGCTTCTTCCAATGCTATTTGTCGGTCCTAATGAGGTATAACAAAAACAACCATTCAGTGCTACATAAGCATGGAATTATTTTCTTCAAAAACGTCAGTATCCAATCAACTTAAAGGATCCTAGTATGAGCTTTTGAAAATTTATTCAGAGATTTTTGCCGAGTACTATCTGCAATTTTACGACATTCCAAGGATATCAAGTAACGATCATTTAACTCACCTTCCTCGAAACCGAACTCTAGCAGCGAAAAGATTGAATACTCAAGTTTTGAATCGCTCAGTCGTCAGAAAGGATGAAACTAAAAACTGGTATAGTGGCAGTTTCGTCGCACTGCAATATATTGTAGTATTGAAAGTCCCTTATCACAGTTAACAGGAGAGCGAGTTGCCCGGCACGTAAACTCTCTACGGAACATAGCGCGATACGCAGAAATAGAGTATCGTTACAATTGTTGAAGCTGTTATATCCGTTCAAAACTTCCGTCGGATTTCCAGCCGCTGCACCACTCGCTGTTCATTTCCGCAATCCATAAAGAAGCTTTTGTAAAGTAAATAAATTAGTTGTATTCAGTTTACGAAGAATCAATAGAAATACACTGCACAGTAGAACACTTTTGTCTCTGATTTTTATCAAAGCCCATCTGTTGCTACGTCAAACCCGATTATCGTTAACCCCATTCCTTGCCCGTATTTCGACCACGACCGAGCCGCTGATGAATGAACGTCGCAGCAGTGAATCCAACTTGCGCGGAAGACTTCTCGAAAAGTTAGGTAAATATTAATTTTCCCTGCTTCAATATTTATTACGATTACAAACCGTGACCTGACAATTTATCCAGTCAATGGGAGAGAGACAAGTGTTAGCAGAACCTCATTCCCGAGCTTGTGGGTCAAGCATTTTGGGCGAGAGCGAATTTTAAATTGACATTGGAAATTACTTAAAAAAAAATACTTTTCTAGAAAAATTTGTCCAGATATCCTCAATCAACTCTACCTCTGAATTTGGAAAATTAAAAAAAAGCCAGGTTACATTATTTGTATTGAATTTGTAAAGATTCAATGTAAATGACTGCACGACGAGCTACTTTTGTCCTTGATCATTATCAAGGCCCATCTGTTGCTATGATAAATGAACCGAGTATCGTTAACCTCCTTCCGCGCCAGCATTCCAGCATCATGAACGCGGCACTGATGAATGAGTGTTGCAGCAGTTGACCAAACTTGCGTAAAAGACACTACGAAAAGATACCTAAACAATCATTTTTAACACTTCAATATTTATTATGATTACTGACAGTAACCTAATACATTATGCAAATAATGGCAAAGGGAAAAGTGATAGGAGAACCTCATCCACGAGTTGGAATACACCCGGAAATTGGAAAGCACTCAGTGAGGTGGTGCCAAGGGCTTGAAGAATATACTCCAAACGACCCAAAGAAATCTGAAGAAGCTTGGACTGTGAACTGGAACGAGATACATTTGCGAATTTCACTGGTACCCAACCTAACTACTCCTCACTCCCGCTGGTAACATCCGTTGCAATTTCGCTGGAGGGAATTTAACGTCCGCTCCGGAGAAACTGCCGGGAAATAGTCTGAAGGGCGATAAAAAATTCAGCATGACGATAGGAATAAGTTTCACCAGTGGACCAATGAGATAGAGACCTTTCAAGAGCCTTTGGAAAGGAATATGGTTGGTGTCGCTACTAATGTTCAATGTAGAACGAAAATTGAGTATAGCAGTCAAAACCAAAGAAAAATAAAAAGACCAGAAATAATGGCAATGGAATTGAGGAGATTTTACTGGATAAAAAGTGGGAAAATCTTTTGGCATGGCTGGTGAGCATCTGCTGAGAATAAATACCACGGGAACACTGCCTCTCGTCCATCCTCGACCTTGTATGTCTCAGTGGTAATAAAATTGAACAGAGGGTGAGGGTGGAGGTGCATTTTTATGGTGAAAGGAAAACCAAATAGTAAAGCCTGAATAGTGAATAGTGAAGCCGATAAATACACCTTTCCACTTTTGTACGGAAATCATAGAGATAAATTGGTGATCGTGAAACTTCCGCTTTGGCATTGACTTTGCCTTCTGGCATCTACTTGAGAGTCACATCAATACTTGCAAGAGTTTCTCTCTGTACAATGGATTATTCTACGTTGGATGCATTGGGGAATGTCCACTCAGATAATTTACACAATTTTCCGCCGCAAAGTTCACCGACACAGTATCGTCAGTCTCCCAGGAATTCCAGTAATGCTGGAAGACTCAAGAGCCCACTGGCAAGCTCATACAATTCAAACGGACTTGTTACGATCGAATATCAATCGTTATCCGTGTTTCTTGGAGATTTGATGGGTGTGAGACGTTTTTGAATAGATAATGCCGAGTCATCGACATCGGCAAGAGTTGTTCTGGCTTTTGTGGTTCGTGGTGTGGAGTGGCCGGGTTGAGTGAGCTGAAGAAAACCCTTGGCGTCACAGTGGGGATGAGTGTCGGGCGCTTCGCGCCGACTCAGCGCTATTTCTCCCTTACACTCTTATACATCTCACCCCTTGAACAAGTCACGGCTGTACTTTTATCCCTTCCTTTTTTTTACCGCTGCAAACTCCGATTTCACGAGTTAAGAGGGTGATAAAAGAAAAAAACACAAGGGGGTACCGGTTTCTTTCGCAATTTGTAATGAAAACATTGTGAAGTTCTTCATTATGTTGTAATCGGATGATGCTGGGGTGTTATAACGGATTTCGAATCAACATTTACAGCTGAAAAATTGTCATTCAATTAATTAAAGTACATGGAATGACAATTACAGTCTCCAATACGGTTTAAGGTAAGAAAAATACAAAGCTAGAATGAGATATTTTGTCAGACTTTGGCGTAAATGTAAAAACCCTTGTTTTTCAGTTGCGTGAGACAAAAAATATCTCAAGTAAAGTTGACAATTCACTCTCGAAAATAATACATCAACTTCAGCTAAGCAATTTTCATACATTAGCCCACATAAACCATACCTGCCCAACATTTCTCCCATAAATTTCCTTGAACCACCCAACCACGCCTGGGGCGAAAAAAAAAATTCAATTAATTATTCAATCTTTACCAACAAATTCACCAAACTTTTCCAAGAGCATCCCAACGCATGATTAAGATGCAGATAGCCAACTATAACTTGGCATGGATAACGCGTCGTACCTTGTTTTCACAAGTTTCTACCTCGAGTGGAGATAGATAGTTTCCCGTGGGTGTTCACCAAGGATCGTTGTGTCCGGTGCAACGATCTATGTACACCACTTGGGTGAAAGTGCACGACAATGCAATTTTCAAGTCTGCGAGACAGACAAAGATGGAGTGGCCCTTTCAGTAGGTTGGCCTGTAGGAATGATGGTGACAAAAAATTTTATGTGGAACGCCTCAGAGTCTGACGGGGCTAGTCCCGCGCAATTTACCGTGAAAGATCCAGTATGTCGATCCAGCAATTTTTATGGAGTACCCCATTGAAGCCCCACTTCGGGGGACCAAAGCGTTGACGTGGCCAATGACAAAGACGAGTTGAAAGGGTTGACAGCGCTGGAGAATGACAACAGAGTGAAAAATAAAGTGCGGCGAGAGGAAGGAGGGTGGAAAAATTGTGTCGGCGTCAAGAGGGGGGAGGGGAGGGGACGCGCTTTGCCGTGGGGAAATTGCTGACGGTAACGAAACATGTTCCGTGAATGGTAATCTCCTGTTTTACATAAAAATACGTATGCTATCCAGCAGACGGAGGCGGACGGGCTCAACAAGAGATTCCTGCCACGACTGACATGCTTGCCGACAACGAGGTTTACGTCACAGTGTCAAGGATGGAGAGGTATAATCCAGTTGGACGTTAAATTTCAGCTAATTTAGCCCAGCATCATACACTCTTTGGTGATTATTCTTTTAAATCCTTTTTCAGCGACACATTCTACCTCTGAATCCGAAATTTTACGAGGCACTTTGAAAGCCGAGGTGCTCTTGGTAATTTATGAACGCTTTTATATGTAATTGTTTTTTTTATTATCTCAGGTCTGTTTGTTTATCGGTTTTTTGAAGTGATGGTCTGCCAAGGGGCCCAAAAAGTATAGTATCGGAGAGGCCTTTCTTCACTCCAGCGGCCTCAAAATTGCGAAAATGGACTTTTGACGGCACGAGGAGGTTCTAAGGGGAACCAAAATCTCCCTAGAAATCCTATGCAGTTGACCTCTAAGTTCGAGTGCATTCAAATAGAAATATATCTTCAAACAAATTATTTATCAACTACTTTATCTGTTACTTTCATTTAATTCCATTTAATTCATCAATTCTTTATTTCTTTGTCTGCGGTTGGCTATTACGGTGAAATATCAACTATAAATCCTGAAAAATTGAGTTTAACGTTGAGAGTAAAGAGGGAAATGTTTCTACTGGAATTTTTTTTTTACCAGTCTTCTCACCGTGAGTACTATACCGAGTTTTCCACGATGAAAAAGTGGAGTTCGTTCTTTTTTCCTCTCACTTATTAATTACTGGACATTCACGAATTATGGCAACATGTCCGCTGCAGCTGGCGAACGTGACGTTCCTGTGCACCACGTGGGGGAAAAGATGGAGGGGGTATAAATTTCAACGTCGTTGAGATATAGCAACATCAGCGGCAATGATAAAAGTGGAGTGGGATAATTGAGGATTGGTGATAAAAGAATGAATTTTTGACAGCCAGATTTTAAAACTACTTCAGTCTTAAAGTTTGATCGACTTCTGGAGGGGAATTCCTTTTCATATTTCAACTCCTCAGTTGCAACTTTTACGGAAAAAGTTTGATAAAAGTATTAAGTTCTATCCGGGTCTGAGTTACACTTCATTAAGTTGAAAATACGCTTGAGGAGAATTGTTGAGAGAGCATGCAACCCGACCTTTTCTTATCTCTCTTTGTTCGTAATGAGGGTTGGAAGTGAGTGCCAGGTGGAATTGAAAATTCCGGCCGTGAAATTGAATCTCCACTGGCCATTTGTGTTGTTTACCGTTGGCCAAAAAATTTGAGCTTTCGTGGATAATAAAGATCGGTATTTCAATATTGCCGGGGAATAAAATCCCGAATTTACATGACTGAACTCTGCTCGGGGCCTCGCTTATTCGCGCACTTTTTTTTGCAGAGCCTTTTTTTTGCTTTCTTTTTGGTGAACAAAAGTAGGAAAAAAAACTGAGGATCAGCGGGATTTGGAGATAAAGCTCCGGGAAACGCGGGCGGCTTATAACGCCCCGATGAAATCGAATATTTCGGACGAACCTCTAGAATTGAGCCCTTGATACTGTAAAGCTTTGTTGGATTTTAGTGTAAACCAGCCGGAAAAGTTCTCTACTGTAGTCAATCTTTTCCGGTGGCACGTGAAGTATTCACCAGAATTTGTTTTATTCAATCTTACAATTTCCGAGACAGTCGTTGTTCTTGGGATTGCGTTGGAAAACGTGATATAATCATGACAAGATATCATCTCAATTGATGATATTTGAATATAAACGCCAGCTGATTGGCTCAATTTTCTACTGACCAAAATGTCAATTGTCTTGTTCTTGAAGCTAAAACAATTTCCTTTTTCAACAAACTCAACACAAATATGTCCTCTGAAAATTGTAATTAATGGATTATTATTCTCATAAAATCCCATATTTTTCCATTATCTTCCCTCAATTTTCCTCACCACGCTAATCTATTCAATGAAAAAGTGAAAACCCCTCAACGTAATAATTTCCAATTAAACCAAACATAACTTGTTTGAATAATGAATGGATCCACTGGTAAATCTCGGTTAGTTACGAACACAGCCCCCGAAGCCATAAATAATGGCATGCACAAGAGCCAGCACATGTAGTATTTCAGTTTCACCGCAGAATTTGAAAAGCCTAGTTCAACGTGAGCTTATAGCAAATTACTAAATACTCTGAGTTGTTGTGCTAGAAAAATAGATCGGTTTGTCAAATTAATCGCATCAATAAAATTTTACTGAGAGAAAAAAAGTTCTGAGACGGGCGTTTTTCGTGGTGGGGCGAAACTAACGTCTCAGTAATGATAAAGAAATAGTATCGGCACTCAGAAAAAAAAAAATTCCATCATGGAATTTTCTATCTGTCCGAGAAATAAAGAGCGATAGTTTTGCAGCAATAAAACGGCTTCTCAAACAAAATCAATTGGTTGTTACATTGAAATAGTTTCCATTCAAAGTTAGCAAACCAATAAAAAAAGAATTAAAAAACTGCCGAATAAATGGCGAGCGCAGCCTGACTCGATTTGTGCCGTCATACTCTGGTTATGGAAAAATTATTTTCGTCATGGAAACCAGTACAAAATTTCTTCCGATTTTTTTATATAAATAAAACTGTAGCTCTCTCAAAATATTTTTCCTCTAAGTGAATTGGAAGAATATTTTTATACACTGATAAAAAAAAATATCCCTCTGGGAATCAAATATTCTGTGGACAACAATTTAAAGCAGTATTTCTTATTTGAGTTCCGGGTATTTAATTGTTTGAAAGAATTTCGATTGGTAGAATTTTTTTTTCGCTACAGGTCCATAAAGATTATCTCAAGAATACTTCACTCAACTCAAATAACTTTTTGCCTTATTCAATTCGTCCTTGCCGCCGATTAAAATAGAGCATCCTTTGATTATTCGCTACAACAGACTCCACAAGAGCTTTGAACCGAAATTAAGACTATAGAATAAAGAGGAGACACCGATCATGCCTTCCAGTCTAATACTAGTGTCAGTTGTCAGACAAAGCCCTTTGTATGTATCTTTCATCCGAAACATCTGTAATCTCTCAGTGTATTTCCCATTCGATACTCTGTAGAAATGATGGAACAAATCCCTTGTCTTGGGGGAGTGCAAACGAACCTCTAGACTTGTTTCATGCCAACAGAATCAGACGTGACGATCTGTCTCTCCGGGGATATTGCAGGCGGAATTATTTAGAAGGGAATAGAATGAACGTGGAGACAACAGTCGCACAATAGCAATATTTTTCAGGTCAACCCTCAGACGGAGTGCGCTGGAGAGGTAGAATTTAATCGGAAAATATGCCTGCGGATGAAGGCACTGTTGAGGGTGTGGAAATTCTACTGGTGGGGTCGATGGCCTCGTTGACATTACCAGGCCTTCGATAATCCATACGAATATTTCAGACTTTTCATAATTTTTTCGGGGGTGCACAATATGCGGGAAGAAACAGATTGTGATGACAATTGAGAAAAAAAATACACGAAAAGTTATAAATTTTCCCCCGCTCGGGGAAAGCCCTTAACTACGAAATCTCTAATTACGTTTTTAGTTCATCAAGGATTTTATAAATAATATTTGGACAAACGCATTTTTTATCTTCAGGTATTTCAAAAAATTTCTATAAGTGAATGAATTCGAAAATATATCCTCTCCCGTATTTTTCATGATAAGGAGTAAAAATTTCCCATTACATTAGAGAAAATTTTAAAAATTGAAAAAATTAAACGAAGAAAATAATAGATTGCAAATTTGTGTTCAATTGAAACAATGAAATCTAATTGTGATTGATCGAAATGCTCCATGAGGATATGCATTTTATTCAATCGATTGTATACCGCCGCAGAAAAATCCTCTCAACTATAAAATGATACTTCCATACCATCCAAAATTTATTGATTAACTAAATGCCCACAAACAATTTTGCTTTCGCCCATTGTGTGCTCATTACCACGAGATTATAATTCGAGTTCATGATTCCACTTGCACACGCACGAATGATAATCATCAAATACATCTACCAACCTCTATCACTACTGAATTATCCAAATTCTTTTGAAATACGAGATATGAGTGAGGGTAACAACGAACGCAGTGCGGAGAGGGGTAGCGGCAGGAATTAATTTGAATACTCGTTACATGTAATCATAGCTAAACTCACGATAATGATGCGCACTTTTGGAGTGGTCGAGTCACTAGACGAGAACGGGTAAATGAATATTTGGAAAAGCTTGATTTGCATTATCTAGGATTGAATACCTCTAGTTGTGTCAACTCTATTTACATAAAGTGAGGCACCTCTCGGTCACAATATTATTCTCACCAGAGCGTAACTACAATTATGGAAGTACTAACGCAAAATTGAGGGAATAGATTTCGTCACGTTTACCCTTCTCGATAATTGTGAAGCAAATTCCAGAATTGGAGGGATTTGGAGTAATTGTGGGGTATTCACGTGAAACATACAAAGAGAAAGAGAGAGAGAGAGAGGGAGACAAAATTTTCCGTAATTCCCATGTAATTATAATTTGATTGAATGACAATATTTACTGAAGTTACACTCAAGTGTGATTAATTATTTTGAATAAATGTGATTATTTTAGGATAATAACAAACATTCATAATAAATTAACATTGACCCCGCTTGGATTGATAAATAATTAATATATTTGTAATTAAATTAATAGATGTTCTATTTTCAACGGAAACAATGAAAACCATAGAAATTACGGAAGAACATTGACAGAGCTTTTTAGAGCTACCATCTCATCAAGTTTTTCTAACATTTGTTACTCCGAATTGGATTGGAGATAGGATTGTCAAGAACAATGAGTAACCCCCGGACAAAATCCTCTACAGACAATTGATACAAAAACGGTGATGTTTTCCTAAAAAACTCCGGAACAACAGACGAGAAAAAAAAGACTTTGAAGGAAAAAAACCTCCGACAATGGGCGTGCCATTGTCGCATCGCTGAGGCGTGCAAATGTACATAGTCACGAGAGGGAGTGGAAAAAAAAAAGAATAGAGGAAGATAGGGAGATGGGAGAAAAAAGCATGGATAATGCTGGTATAAAGTACGGTTGAGGGTACGTGTCTTGCCTTGCTCGCCAAGCTCACGGTTCACAGGCGTTGGTAAAGCCAAGTGAGCACTGCGTCACGACAATAAACGGACAAAAATAATAACACACAAAAAATGAAAAGAAAGTGATGGAACATCAGTAAAATGGATAAATTGTTATTCCAGATTTTCCACTACATTCTGAAAAACTTCACCGAAATATGTGGAAAATAAGAGAATACGTCTACAATGAAATATCCTCGTCATGAATTAATAAAAGCACTTGGGCAATCTTCGTTATTGCATTGTAATTAAAAATCTTAAATTGAAAAATAAATCATTCAAGTGCATCGTAATTTTCAAAGCACGGATAATGTTCGTATGAGGTACGGCTGAGGGTACATGCCCTTTTCCAACTCGCCCACCTTACATGCATCAAAAAGCCGAGCCCTTTGTCAGGAAAATAAATGTACAAAAATAATAATGGCATGGAGAAAAATAAGTGAAAGTTGCGAAAAAAATTAAGCAACATCAATAAAATTCATGAATTGTTATTTACTTAATATTTCCAGTGACATTCTGTTGAACTGCATTGGAGTATGAGAAAATTGATGAGTAGGATTCGCAAAGAGTGAAATATCCTCATGATAAATTAACAAAAGCACTTGAGAAAAATGGAAAAAAAAGCCGTGAGAACTCGGAGAGCCTAGCATCCTCGTTATTCCATTTTAATTCAAAATCTTGAATTAAGAAATAAATCGCTTAAGTCCATCGTAACTCTCAAGTAAAGTTTCAAAACTCTACAGTGGAACAAACCGTTTATTATTTTGCAAGACGAGTGCCCCGTAAATCCGGCTTTCATCTTTCCTCCTTCATTTTTTAAATCCCTCCACCCCCTTCCTCCCTCACCTCATCGTCCAACATTCACCCTTCTGCACTTTCCTTCTCACGTCTCAAGAGCTCTCGTCTGTGTTTAAAGCTCTTTCTCTTTCACCTCTTAAAGACGCGAAAGCTCACGGGGCTATCGTGAATGGACGACAGAGGATGACGTCTCCTCTGATGCCTGTATTTCTCGACCTCTCGTTTATTATCCACCATTGGCAGAGTCCGTGGTTATACCACGAGAGTCGAGAATGAAGAGAGAACTTGAAATGGTCTGAGTCTTTGAGAGGTATGAAGTATCAACTATCGAATGAAATTGTTATGACTTTTTCATCATCAATTTTATCGTCACCGCAAGAACACCCTTTTCCAATTCGCCACAGACAGGCACTGGTCGGCGATCACGATTTTGCGACTGAGTGAATGTGACGTTTGCGCATAAAACAAAAGAAATAATAGAGCAAATTTTAAAAGAAAACGAGACTAAATAAAATGAATTATTGCAGAATATGGATGAGAAGTAAAACATCTGGACTTATGATTTTTCCAAAAAATGATGGCCTGAAAAAAGTCTATGGAGAGAATGGATTAAATCTCATTGAGTAAATTCAATTTTCGTGCCTCAAATCAAAGGATCAATGGAGGGAATTTTAGAAGAAAGCGGTGGAGAATAATATCTGTGAGGGATATAGAACTGAGTAAAAACTATGTAATCTTCAAAGTTAAATCTCTGGCTTTATGACCTTCGGGAAAAATTGATGTCCCAAATAAAGTCGATGCTAAAGTGGATTAAACGCTTCTCCTCATTACCAAGAAGTTTAATATTCAAAGGAGACTGCTAACTACCCCGACTTTTTATTACCCTGAATTTATCATGACATATGAGGCGCAAAATCCAGAATTGAGGAGATTGTAGGTAATGATGAAATGGATAGAAAAAATTACAATAAAATTTCTCGCGCGTAAAATCCAACAACCAATGCAGAAATATTTTGATGAAAGCGATGCAGAGTAAGATCAGTGGGTGGTGTAGAATGAAATGAAAATGATATAATACGAAAAGTTGAATCTCTGACTTTACCACCTTCGGGGAAAATTGATGGCCGAAAGAAAGTCGATGCTACAGAGTGGATTAAACGCTTCTCCTAATTACTGGGAAGTTTAATATTCAAAGGAAACCGCTAATTACCCAGACTTTTTATTGCACTGAATTTATAACGCTATGAAAAGCACCCAAACCGTTTAACGATGGATGAGGGGGGGGGGGGGGGAACTGGCTGGATAAAGAGAAAAGGCAAACCTGACAAGAAAAAGTGAGAATGTGAAGTTGAAAGTTGAGGCTCTCAGGGATCGATTGCACCCCGTTGACGCCAAGTAGAAAATATAGGTATTTTAGTTTTTCTCTCATTTCTGCAGACCGCAGCTCCAATAACAGAACATTGAGAGAACTTGGAGAAGATTTTTCGATTACCAAGTTCAAATCCAATAAAACTCGTGGAGAATTTCTGCATTCTTGGGTAAGAATAGAAAATGGAAAAATAAGAGAGAGCCGATTTTTTTTTTTTATATCTCAAAATCGAGCACTGAGGATGCATTCGACGATCATCATTGGATGGAAACAAATTTTTATCTAGACCGAGAGGTGGAGAGACGTACACTGTAATTGCTTTTACGATTAATCATCACACCGCCAGCGTCGCGTATAATTGATCGTCTGTAATTCATTCCGGCGGACGGGCTGGCATACTCTGCCATGAAGTATCGATCAATCTTTGGATATGTTTGGGAAAAAACAACAATGCAAGGATCAAGGAACAAATAACAATCAGGAAAAAATGAATAACGGTTTGAATTTATGGTTACTTTTTTTTTATGTCCAATGGAAGCCTTTGTAATCGGTCGATTTGTCAATCTTCTAAATTTGCATGAAGATCAGAAGGACATGAAACATTCAAAGAAACGAGTAAAATGATATACGAGAATTATTCGCTTTATAAATCGTCATCCAATGCCTCAATTGTTGAAAAATTCAGAAGTTACAATTTATTCAATTGTAAATTCCTCATGAGGTGATTTATTTTGCAAATGCTCTAGAAAAATTCGACTATTCTCAAGGACGATCCAATACTTCCCCTCCCTAACCCTTCATTGATCTGCTCCAAAAGTTTCGTTACTCCGTATTAATTATTCAATAATGAGAAAATTCACGAAGAGGTTAGACCCAACTTTTCAGATAAAGCGCTAGAAACTGTAATTTTCTTGTTTCGTAGTTTCAGAGGTAGGGGAGATACGGATGCATCTCCTCCACTCCCCATAGTTGTATCCGGTGTTAGTGTTTGTTGCCTGGAACGACGTAGAGGTCCGGTATAATTCCTCGACGCCTGTTCGTTGGCGCCAGGGATCTACACTTAGTGGCCAAAGCGGTAATGCAACTTCGAGGTACATACAACCCCCGGACAAAAATATAGTATATGTACGTACTGTACATATCTCAGAGTTTCAGGTTGAGTAAAAAGTTTTCCAGTATACATCGAATCTTGTAAGTAATTCAATTGTACATTCTCATCACTGCAATTAGCATCTTGTTCATTAGAAATTCAATTTTTTTTTCTTCTGATATTAAATGGGTTTCGTGTAATTATTTGGAGTTGACAAAAAATTTAATTCAACCCTTACAAATCAATTCAATGTCAATTCAAATCTTCCAAAAGTGTTGAAGTGAATGTGTTTATAATTGCACAATAAAAATGTGTTCATTTCTAAAAAAAATACTGATTTCTTGAAGTATAAAAAAAGAACAAATAAAGTTATCATAGCATTTTATAAAGTTCTCGTCCAACTAATTAATTACAAATTCCACCACTCACTCCCATAATGACCACCCTTCATTACCACCCACGGATTTACAATTACCTCCAAGATGAACTGTATGACATACCATCGAGATTCATCAGTCAGTTTGACATTCCAATTAGTACCTTCTCAATTACAATTAGCCAGAGTAGATTGGCTCCGACATGAGCGTAAACCATCAAGTGTAGTATGACCTGTGCATGCTGTACACCCGAACCAACGTCAATGGAAAGTCCAATTACAGTCAGTCAACTCCCAAGAATCTTCAGTTCATGATCGTACACGAATTTCCAGTGAGGGAGTTAGAGTGAGAATAAGCGAGTGAGAGAGAAATACCAACTTCCAACGCATTAACCCCGCCGCAACGGCAATTCACTAGGAGAGAGTGTTTAACCGTAACATTAATAACTGCAGTGCATAACCTAATCGTTATCAGACATCACGAAAGTTGCTTAGGGAAACTGACAAACTGACGCTGTACTCCGTAGTCTACCAGATACACATTTGCGTCAAGTAACGCTGCATTGCTCGTCGTGAAGAGTAACGGCAAGTACTCAAGGGGAAATTCGATAAACGTTAAAATTCACGGCGAACTATGGAAGTTCGTTTCACGCGCTATTTACCTAACCAATCGATGCACTCGGTGTGAAAAAATATATCTAGTCGTGACAATGAATAAAACCCGAGGCTCTGTTGGACGATCAAATGGCGGCGATTGAGAAGAAGACAATTGCCGAGATTACGTGACATTTGAATTTAAATTACAGGGATCTCATAATCATCAGAATAATTAAAGTGCCATCAGCTATTCCGGTGGACTATTTTTGCAATCCTCGGTACACTTCGAAAAAAAGTTTCTTTTTGAGAAGGACATGTTCACTCATGTTAATAAATTCATAGAATGAAAATTTACAAGAAAATACCAGAGGCTGAGAAATGAAAAATTCTCTTCAAAAAATTGTTTACTGGGGTTGGAGACAAAGATAATTTGTTTGCAATCACAATCGGATTTCTCAAACAAGGGGCAGTTTGAGATGGATAAAATGGAAATGCAAAAATCGTGACTTTTTCTTCAATACGATAATGAAAGGATAAATTGAGAATAAATAATGTAATTTTCCATGTTCAGTGATTGATAATTTTATAAAGTGATTGAATGATATTTCAAAAAAGTAAATGAATAAGAACACTGCAAGAATATAAAGCACAGACCGCGAGCAAACAATGTAATAAAGCATCTGGAGATGAAAACACACGTTATTATCTCGAGCTAAGACCGATAGATGTGGAGAAAAGCGACCCAGGAAACTGAAAAGCCCCAAAGACAATGGGCTCGTGTTCAATTGTGTTAGTGACGGTACAAATCCCAGGAATCGAGTCAAGAGAATGCCTATATGGAGAAGTGCCCATATACCAGCCGCTTCAACCTCTTTCTCGTTTTCAATCTGAATTCTTTACGGACTTTTCCTCATTTTTATTTTTTTTTACCTTCTGAGTAAACTTGGAGAGAAACTAACCGCCCTACTCCATTTGCAATCCACCAAGCGTATTTATTCGCTTGAACAACACGTGACCGCTATCCTGGAGGGCTGCACGTTTACTGCATTATCTAGTCGAGTATTTTTCCATTTTTCGGAGATTCCTGAGGATCCCTCTGTGGAGAGTACTTTTGAGGAAAATCCGAATAGGGAAATGGAGTGGGCAGATTGTTATTGCATTTCGTTGAGTCCAGATTGCCAGATAAACGGACGGAACTAGAAGTATGAGCCCTTTTATTGTTAATTCAATGTAAAAAACAATCATCGATAGTGAGCACTACCGAAAAATCAATGAATAGTAATTTATTAACAAATTAAAACAGTCCAATTTGATTGGTTCCGTATTTCAATGATTTTCCAGTATCGCCGAATTTTTTTCATCTTGAAACAAATACTCCGCCTTTTGGAAATTATTCCAATGCCAAATTGCTTTTGCCCCCCAAACTAGATCACTTATCAATACGAGATGAACAATTCCAACGGGAATTGGACAATCGGTGACACGTTCAGCCCGTCGTAACATCAAACGCATACGACATTTCTCAAATTATCCGGGGGAACCAATTTCGCTGTCAAATTTATATATAACAATCAACCGACATTGACACGTTTTGTTCGTTTGATGTTACCGCGGGCTGAACATTTCACGGACAATAACTGAGCTTTCAACTTGTAATGGGTAATGACACTGAGAAAATTCTTCAAGTTTCATTTTTTCCCCCTCGACCGCATGTCATGATGAAGAAAGCTAATAATTTCAGGATGGATTAATACGCCTCGTTTTCCATTATCGGAATTTTGACATGCCAATGGTGAATTACTACGAAATTGTATCGCTCCGGAAATATTTGATTGACATTAACAAGCCCACAATTATTTCCTCGATGGAAGATACAACTGATATTGAATGCCAATGCAGCTTCGTAATTAATTATCTGGTTCTATTAAACATGATTTAAATGGCTATATCTGGACGCAGGACTGATAGCGAAAAAATAACAATGAGAACGAGTACTAAAGCAAGAGCAGAGGACAACAATGCTGATATAAAACTACTAGAGTCTGGATTTTGTGAAGTCTTGAATTTCCAAGCAAAAAGAAAATGACGAAAAATTGACGGTAGGTTTTTTATCCAACGTTCAATGCATTTTTGTAATTAATTTTCCGAGCACGTACCAAAGTATCTCATTTCGTATTATTCATGTCCTCAAATACCGAGAATCGATTGCTTACGTTGGCCGTAAACATGCCGTCGCAATAAATGATTTAATTCCATTTCACATGCTTCAGACACCTACACTGGCGAAAAACGTTTTTTTGGCTGTAAAATAAATTCTTGATTTAAGAATATTTTTTACTGTGGCATAATTCTTCCAATAATTCTTCATAATTCTTGAGCCAATCTTTGTCTCTTGTCCCTTAAGTATGCACCTTGTCCAGGGGAAGAAAACCTTATAAATTTCGATCTCTGAAGAATGAAAAATACTTAAGGAACAAGAAAAAAAAGATTGGCTCAAGAATTATGGGATAGATAAAAAATATTCTTGAACCAAGAATTTATTTATCAGCCAAAAGTACATTTTTCTGTCACTGTATGGATATCATGTGGATGAAAGACTCAATCCAACGAGCTAATGATTCTTCATTCTGAAAAAATCTGGCACAGAACATGTTCCACAAACTCGCACAATATCTCAGCCTGACGTAGCCCGTAGAATTGTCAAATTCGTGGTATTCCTAATGGTAACCGATGTTGGTGGTCACATCCAAATGTTCTCCCTTCTCTTTACCCACCACCCTCCCGCCCCCATCCCCCCCTTTTGCCACTCTCTATGTCGTTGTGTTACCGACGGCAAATTATTGGCAGTGGGGGACATTAGTTTGAACCATGAATACGTGGCTTAATTAATCGGCAGCTGTACCCCTTCCGGTATTGTTGGATGTTACTACGGATTACCAATTAGCTACAGCTTTCCAAATTCGTGGTTACACACAGCCATGACTGTTATTAGAAAGAGGAGGGCCAAGTGATTATGTGACTCTCTAACAGTAGGGAAATGGCACGACCAAAACATGAGGGTAAAATTTGAGAAAATCGATTGTACCAGAATTAGACTAATTGTCAGGAAAAATAACATAATAGATTAGTGATTGCGCAGCGGTCATTCGGAAAAAATTATCCATTACTTGAACAAATTGGGACAGTTTTAAACAAAAATTTTGGACACGTAGATAAGTCTAGATAAGTTTTATTAAGCAGTCAACGAATTTTTGTGAAGTTTTAGATAATTGCTTCGGAATCGCAAAAACACTACTCACGTGCCGCTCGATTATTTAATTTTTGGAGAACATTGATTTCTATGCAGTATCATGCAGTACTGAAATATATTTAAAAATATAAAATTTTCTAGCAAGAATAATCTGCCCTTCCTATTTGCATTTTGTGGAAACACAGTTGAATGGGCAAAGTCCCCCTGAGGCCATCAGCTGCGCCTTTTTTTTTTTATGATGTTGAGTAACAGTTTATGGGATAGAATATTGAAAATTAAAGGAGAACGGTTTGCAATCATTCGGAATAACAGCCGTTCCTGAAATGCTGCTCGTTTTTGGGAAAAGCGTGTATATAAATTCAGTGGATTGAGATTATATTTCGGGGAATGTTTCCAACCCATTCAATCAAAAATTGATATTTAAAAACATGATCGAATTGGATGGATATCAAACTTTATGAGTTATTTGTTACGATCTTTTTTTTTTAGTTATCGCCTTTGGTAACGTTTGTGATCCGTTTGTGATCCGCCTTTGGTAACGTTTTAAAAATTGTAAATGATTCTAGAGATAATAAAAATGATTAAAATATATGAGGGCATTCGACAGCCGTTTAGGCTCCATTTAATTTTTATCCAAACCCTTCTTCTCTGCTTCAGATAAAGTTCTACGCCTGTCGGATCGCAGTTCATCGACATAAACTGTGAAAAATAACAATCAAACGAGTTGAGCATTTGCAAAAAGTGTCATTCTAGCCTCGCCCAGAGATTCACGTCGACCCGTATTTTCCGCATTCGGGGGGTTTGACCCCATCGTCTTTCTAGTACTAGTTTGGTGGACCAAGGAGAACACCTGCAATACCACCCCTTGTCGCAAATCTGCGTCGTAAAGCATTCCATTTTCCCTCCTTGTCCCAGACACTGAGTCTCGGGAGTCCCTCCTCTGATCTACAATGTACCCAGTCTTTTTAGTGAAGACGCGCCCTGGGAGCGAGTAAAAATCTTCGGGGAGGAGCGAGTCAGGAGAAATGGGTATGCATTTATTCTGAGATGGTTTCACTATTGCACAATATTTCAATCCGTTGTAATTTAAAAAAAATTGCATTATCATAAAAAAATGACAACTTTAATAATGAAATAGCTAAAATTTCACGGGTAAACTTTTTATCCAATTATTTAATTAATATGTATTGTATATTTTAATCAATATATTTTTAATATATCATTCAATTAATCATTCGCTCAAATTTCAAGTAAAATTTCACTCAAAATATTTGTTACCCCTAAATAAACTTCCGAAACCGAAAATTTTCAGCGAATCAAGCCCAAAAATTTTTCATAATTTATTGATATAAATATGAACCAGAGAATGGACAACGCCAATTGAGATCTCCATTTTTCCCAAACTCACTCCCCCCCCCCACCCCCCCCCCACCCCCCCCCCCCCCCCCCCCCCCCGGGTCCTTGTCCCAAGCATAGTACACAAAATGGTACCCTCTCTATCTCCCGCCCCATTTCCTCCGTTGCTGTACGTAACGAGTGCACAAGAGACCCGAGCTATGCTTACTTAATTTGCCCCGCAATATTGCAACTTTGCAGCTGCAAAGTACATGCTTCCCACCTTATCTTCCTTTCATCCACTCGCGTTTCTATTTTCATAACCAGAAGAGGAAAAAAAAATGGTTCTTGTGATTCCCGCGGTTTTCTCATTTACCCTCTGTCCCCAGGCACATTTATCTCGAATGATTTATGCTCATGTACTTCACATTTTCATTCAAGAAATTAGGGAGAATATAAATGGGAACATAAAGCTGAGGCGTCTGAGTAGTCTGTTGACTGAGTTACTCCGCTGACAATGATCGATTGAGAATTTTTCCGAGCGTCAAACAATATTTTGCGCATCATGCGATAAAAGTTATAATGTTTTTATGATTAGAGTGTACTCGATATAATCGGATATGAGGTTTGACTGACAAATTAACGACACAATTTGAAGAAAATCTGTGAAGGGAATGTGAACCTTCCATGCCCAAATTCCAAATATATAAAAAAAAAAAAAAATCAAAAAATCAAAATTATTTATCAAATCAAAATTCAATCGGATTAGTCCACCTGTGATTGGTCAATAATATCTAATCCCTGGTAATTAACTCAAGAAATTAAGTCTTCCGGATTTCCATTTGAGTGAATTTACCCCCCCACCTGCCGAAAATATAACAATAACGGGCAAAACAATTATTTTTCACGTTATTTATGGTTTTTTTCAGTCAATGAATCCAAATTATTATTGATAATTTCGAACGATTTGAAGATTCACTTCACCTGGTCATTCGATAAATTACAAAGAACATAAATATGAAGAAAATACGAAGTTTCTAAATACTTTGTTGGCTGAGTTTCACTGTTGACAATGATCGATTGAGGATTTTGATAAGCGGACTCGAGAGTGAGCTGTAGAAATTGCATTTCCGGATCGTTATGGTGCTCGTGAAAGACGCGACTAGTTCGTAACAGTGGATTTTGCATTTAGGTCCTTAAGACGGTGCTGGTATACCGGATATGACGGATATTCCAGACGTTGCAACCTCAGGGTGAATCCAAGTGAAAATGAAAAATGCACTCGTCGAAAGGGGGGATCGCGTTTATAAGGGGTTCCTTTTGCTCTCAGTATCCACACTCACTCAAATCCATTCCTTTTACTGTGACGTACCGTTGAATGTAGTCGGTATGTGGGAGAGAGGGGAGGGAATCTACAGTGAAAATCAGATCGATAGGGATGTAGAGTGGCAAAGCGAGGAGAATGAAATGGGTGGAATTTTTATCGAAAAGAGTAGGAATCGAGTGATCGAGAGGGACTGATCGATTCCGGGTGACGGGCGATAAATTGTAATGAAAATTAGATGTCGAGTATGAATAAAGTACTGACTCCATTTAAAAAACGAGGGATTTGCGTTTGAAATGAGAGGAATTGCCAAGATTTTTCAACTACTGTCATGAAGTATTGATTGATTACAATGAGGCAGACAATAATACATTCACAAATCATGTTCTATGATGAGACATTTAGACTTTGAATCGATGATTCTAATTTTTGTAAATTGGAAAGCGAACAAGCGGAGGATAATCGAGATAATTTGATTTTTAAATGCATTACAATAACTTCCTGCCTTCAAGTTGGGAAGTTGAAAATTGCGCAGGGCGAGGGGGCAATTCACGAGTAATTTCTCAATTCGCTGGGGATCTAAGGAAACTCTGAAGAACCGTAACGCTCATCAAAGTGTGAAATTACCTCATAAGAGTCCGACACTTCGACGCTATTCATTACACCATCAAGACTCAATGATGGCTTCTTACAAATAACAACACTCAACCGATCCCACAAAGCACTCCAGGGCAGATTAACACTGACTGATCGTAATGGGAGCGACTAAATTTCCTCGCCGCTAACGTGAGACGCATCCAAACACTTTTTTCACGGCAATCTTGAATGTTCATTCCGCTGCTGATAAAACTGATGGAAAGGTGGAATTTAATTTCTCGTATAGGTGAATGGATTATCATTTTCATTTGGTGTTGATAATCTCGTAATCCGAATATAATCGGAGTAAACCCGATTAATTTTCCCGCGCTCACGACGACTAATAATAATAATCGCTGGAAATGTTTTCTTCTTTCTATTGGAATTTTTAACTGTTGAGTGACACGAAAATTAGAATTGCTGAAATTCGATATTGAATAAAAAGATGACGACTTATTTCATACGTTGCGAATGATTTCCAATTGAGTAGAAATTGCTATCAATTTTTACGGAATAAATCAACTTAAAGTTATAGCGTCCATTGATTAATTTTTTTGTAATCATGAATTGTTGATAAAAATAATGAAAATTTATTTTAATAAAAAAAAATAAAAAAAATTGTAATGCGAAGGCTTTAACAATCGTTCGAGTTCAAAGTTTTGAACAACCGCGCAGTAACTACTACCATCAGATGTGTTTCCCCTTCAAATTCCAACTTATCGATTCCCACAGAAAAGTCATTGATCAGAGATAAAAGAACCTGTCTATCCATCTCACGTATTCCCACTGCGCAACTCTAGTCCTCTATTTTTACTTGAAAACTGAATTCATTCTTCATACCTTTTGTAGGTAGTCAAAGGTGGGTTGAAAGGACGCGCGATGAAATATGAAAGGACGTGAAAACATTTTGATGATCGATGAACTCTTTCAACTGATATTCTCTTCTGTAAAGAGCTTTATTTTTCTACCTTTTCATTGCGACTTGGGAGCCTTTTCTACCTCCAGGGAATGGAAAATACGGTGGGTCACGTTATGGTATTGGAATGCTTGAAACAACGAATTATCAGTTGATAAAAGTGAAAGCGGCAAAATTAAAAAACAAAAATAAATTTCTATCGGGAAGTTAAAAGATTGAGAATAGGCTGAGAAGAAGAAATTGCACATTGATTTATTAAAAAAAAAAGGGAAATAAAACCTGAAACAAGGAAGAGGAGGAAAAGCGAGAGGAGGAAGTTGGGAAGACACATATGGATTTTTTTCTCTGTCGTCTGTCGCCCCCTTCACCTCTTTAATTCCAAATCACAGGTTTTAGTTCTCGATTTTTAGTTAGAAAATTGTCCATCCCTTCTTGAATAATTCAATTACGTTTTCTTCTCTAAAGTATCCTAATAAACATTTTTCCTCTTTCAGAGATAATAAATTAATTGTTGTTCAATAGATTCGCTGGTAACATCATTCTTCTACCATTTTAAATGAAGGGGATAGTTTTACCGAGTTTACCTTTACCGACGACTAGCGATAGAATTCGAACATGATGATTGCAAGGTACTCACCTGAAACAGTAAAAAAAAAATATGGATTAATATCATGTAGTCGTTTGCCTTATTGATTTTTATTCTTTAAGTGATAGAAATCATTTTTGTGAGTCATTCTTCCATAGCCCAATTTATCTACCCCCAATTATTCTCCAATTTCTTCTGAACCCTCGTTGACTATAACCAGAGAAAATAATCGAATGTTATATTTAGCAGACTCATAAAATGATTACAAATTGAACAACTTAAATAATAATTTTAACTGACGAACAGATTTACAACAAAATTAATTAATATTTTATTCTCAAAAACTTCAATTCGATAATTCGATAAACATCAGTGAATTCAGAATTAAAAAAAAATATCCTGGCAGAAAGAGAAAATTAATGCAAGAGTCAAAATTGTCTTCAAACGATTCTCCAGATTCTTCTCTGTAATCACCGCTAAAAAATCTTCCTTCCTTGAAAGCATCACACGTGGCAGTTTTCTCATGCTCACTGATTCGTTTTACTTAACAAAACAGCTGCACTTGTCCTCAAGTGAGATGAGAGAGAATTTGTCCCGTCGCTGGTTTGACATGCATGAGCGCACGAGCTAAATCGCTGTTTTATACGATATGCGCGCGAGACGTCGGCTTAAAGCCTACATTACCTTCTTCACCCCCTCTCTTCCTCATCGGCTTCGAACCTCTGGAGAACCAATCACTTCCGGTTGGTGTCGCTGTTGGATTTTCCCCGGGTTTCCTCACCGATAACCCTCATCCCTCCTCCCCCCCACACTTCTGTACTGACGATCCGTGCCAAATTACAAATCGATATCTCAATTTGACTTCGCGTCAAACGCAGGTGGACAGACGCCGAGTGTGCAGACACTCGAAGCCCATTCACCGCTCAATAGTATTTTTCTTTGAAGTTAACTTTTACTTTAGAATGAAGTCATTAGTTCAAATTCAAGTGTTGAATTTTTTTTGTTATATGCCACTCGAATGAACAAACTCCGAATATCCGAACTTATTTTATTTTCCAATCGAACCACAAATATCGAAAACTAAAGTAACTTAAGTTTTTGATTAATTGAAAATTTAATTTTTTTAAAATCTAAATCGAATGTCTCAGTGAAATAATCAAAGCGCAGTCCTCAAATGTTATTAACAATTGACTAGTATCACCTCTAATCATCAAAAGACCCAATTTCCATAAACTCTTTCTGACATATTTTTTCCACTTGTCTCTAAAAAATTTCCGTTGATGAACTCAAATCCGTCGTCTCGAATGGAGGGAAAAACTCGAGTTGAGGGTGGACGTCGGCGGAAAACCCTTCTCGTATGACTAAATAACACAGGGACGACCAGAAAAAAATGTATATATCCTCCCTTGTTTAGTGCTTTTGACGTTGAGCCTTTCGTAGCCGGAAGGTTTATATTTTTTGTCACACTAAATAAATTTGACGACGTTTAAGTAGGGAAACAGAATGGCGCCGAGGTCAGCCTCGACAAGGGCTTAACTGTGTGCCCTGAGGAGTTATGCGGTCGGTCCAATCTGTCTGACTTTTCAGTGGATCGGAGGTGAGTCAGGTCCGAGGGAAATGCTGAGGGTTTCCGGGTTTGTTTGAGGGACCGCTCCGAGGAAATTGGCTGATCTCTTTGTTCGGGGAGAAGATTGAATGGAGACGATTCAACGCCACCGAAGAATAATCTAAAATAATCTAAATGACCCGGTTTCATTCTCGGAAAGCAACTGTCAAAATACGTGCAATATAAAAAATTGTGGAAATAGATTTAGAAGAACGATTCACTTGAATCAAATAAACAATTTCATTTAAATAGTCCGAAAGAGATTCCGTTTTCCAATTTGAAAAAAAAAAGCAGAAATTACTTGGAGTTTTGTTTATATTAAATGAATATTTCATTGTTATTAATAAATTTGCATTTGATGCAAATAAATTCGTCACTTCAATTCAAATGAAGATTTTTATTCGACTCAAGTGAGCCATTTTTCTGGCCTCAACCTCAACAATAATTTCATCTTTTTCTAATGGCCCTCAGACCGATCCTCGGAATGGAGACAGAAATTCAGCTGTTCCTCTTTCTCGCTTCAGTTCACTGTTCCGAGATGTGGGAATTCACGGCTGGCTTCCTCGCAAATGAGGTACCCACTCGGAGTTCCTTGGCTTGCACCAACCGAGGTTAAGGAGAAAGCGAGACAAATCTACTCAGAAAAGATTCTCAACCTCCCACTGGCTCATGCCGATGGAATGGGCGGGTGTGACCGAGGGGAAAAAAGGGGGATAAAATTCCGCGTGGGGGCGTTAAGGGGATCCGCGGAAACGACGGAATGTACGAGCGCCAAGTCCCCCAAGTATTCTAGTTATTGCACTGGGGACACGGATGTAACTCTTGCATCTTAAACCTATCAATTCTTCTTCTTCTGTGGCGCACTCTTTGGCTCTCAAGTGCAGTCTCCCTTGTCGGGCTCGAATGCCACCGATTTTACTACTATATTTTTCTATTTCTCTTGTGCGCAGCAAACCCCGTCCTCTAACCTTCACAGCTCAGGGCAGGAGGTGGTGGATAAAAATACAGGAGGGAGGAGAGGTCCCGAGGCCACAAATTTTCCATTCAGAAAAAACTCATGAAACTCGTAGTTCGCGGTTACTCCTTATCTGGATACAGTTGCTCCACCAACTTTCGACTCGTGAAGGCGAAATGGAATGGTGTCCTACATTATATTCATAGAAAAGCTCCATGGAACTAGATATTAGTTATAAATTGGGGCCGAAAAATACCATCATAATAAATAATCATCGTACTCGATTACACACTCATACTGTGATAAGTAATTTTGGTCTGTGACTGAAGTACTGTAACTACTGTCTGACAATTCATGGACAATTCTACTTGATTCGTCTTCGACTCTATCGGTTCGTCTATTTTCTGCTCAATTTTTGTTTGTGAGTAATATTTTTTGGTCAGAAAAAATGTGGATAGTGGTAAATTTAATTAATTATTGAACTGAGTTCTTTATCTGAGGAAACACGAACTACTTATGATTCCGAAGAGCGGATTTCGTTTAAATTTCATTAAAGGTCGCCTTGAAATATTACGGGAAAAAGAAATTTTATTGAAAACCTTCAGGGATAATCATGCAGAAGACTAATTACCGGCATCATTGCTTTAATTCTCATATTGGGAGGAATTGCCGTCTGTGAGTGAAGTACTGTAACCACTGTCTGACGCGGCGCGGACAATTCTACTTGTTTTCTTGTTCAGAATTCTTTTATGAGTAGCAATGGAAAGCGATGAGGCAATACGATATCGAAAAATTTACTCTTGAAACTAAGTAAAAGCGTTTGAAAACAGATTCTTCGGGAGTTTGAAAACTTTTCCAGGGAATATGAGCAGTGAGTCAACTTAAAATTCATCGAATTCAATTGGCTAAAATCGAGTGGAATGGATTTACTCCATCAACGGAGAAGAAGATACGGAGAATTTTCCCGAATAATTTTAAATTTCAGAAACGTATATCCTTCCTAAAAAAGAAATTCCTCATTTTTAGATAGAAAAACCGACTCATTTTAAGATGTTTTAGTATTCGATGTCCTAAATTAATACTTTTTTAGTTAGAACTTGGAAATCTAAAATTTTATAGATAAGAATAGATTATTTGAATCTCTTTTCCGAAAACATAAACTGTCTCATTACATCGAAACCAGGACGCGAGGTCAATTATTCATAAGTACAATCAAGATGAGATATCAGCTTTGGTAAATATTTTTATTTAAAAATTACCAGAGGTAATTACGCGGTAAATGAATGAGACAGGAGAGATGTCGGTGGCACATAAAAATTAGAATGGCAATCAAATCCCTCCCGAAGGGCTTTTTTCCATGTCGTTAACTTTTTTATCGACTATCTGTCCCGCGCGTGTTGTAGATTCTCTGGGAGAATATGCGTGGCGAGTGGAAAAAGTCACGTTAAGCTGCTAGTGTTGAACCATTATTAGACAATGTTCAGCCTTTCGATAAGAAAAAGATTTTTTTTTTTCAATTGCACAGATTGAAATAATGAACAATTAAAATAATAAATAATTCTCAAAAATAAAAAAAAAACATTTTCCCAATTTCAATCAATATTTTCTTCTTTTACAATTTTTTCCACGGTTGTGTGCACATATGAAAAACATGCTATTTGAGAGTGCATATTTTTTATTGCGGGTGAAGCGTTTGAACAAATCGAGGAGCACCGAAAGTCCAGAGGGAGAAGGGATAAAAAAAATGTTCATGTTGTCGTAGTATCGGTGGCAAGTCCCCGGGCGTATCAATCACGAGTGGATGCGATGAATCTTCTCACGGTCTGTCGAAACTGAATACACAGCCTGCGGTACGCATCCAGCAGAGTATAACCCGAGAACATTCAGTTTGGTATTTAGTTTAGATACCGATTGATAGTTTTTATGCCTCTCTGACTATGAAATGATTTTCCGTTTTTTTCCCGTTCAACTGACTTACTCGAGTGGAGAAAAATAAATAGCAATTGTGAGAATTAAATTACGATTACCCGAATAAGGGTGTCTCTGATGGAAAAGGATTTGCTTCGAATTCAGAATTATGGATATTAATTTACGGAAAATTTAAAACTTTCAACTCGCGTTTTTTTTTTTAGAGTTTTCGCCGGCTGGTCGCTTAGCGGTTTTGCGTTGATTAAATTACCGTTAATTCCCGGTCAAAAATTAAGTTTGTCTTCTATAAACACCCGAAAATCCTCAATCCCCCACTTACATCCATTAAAATATCATTCATCTTCCATAAATATCATCCCTATCGAAGAACATCTAGAACTCCCATATCTCACAAACTGTCAAACGAAAGGCATGAAATCTCGGAAAATTGAATTTCCCATCGAGCAAAAAATAATTATACCCCCAAATAAGGTCTATATATCCCGTGGTAATGAGGAAATAAATCAAGTGTCGAAGCCGTTGGAACAAGCGAGGTGGAACAGAAACCGGAGGAAGAGAATAAGAGGAAAAAACAACCCCAGTGGAGTGAGATACATGATATAGACTAGTGGTAAAATGAAAGAGGTTGGACGCACGGCTTGGAAAAGCGAGAGGGTGCTTTCAGGTGCACTGAGAGAAGTAATGAGTCGCGCCCCATGGTTTCCCGGCTATCGACTCCCAGGGGAGGAGGAGACGGAAAAATCGAGCTGCGAGAGGGAAAAGAATTGACTGAGTCGCACTCTGCTCTTTCCAACGCCCAAAATAAATAGAAAAAGTGGGAGGGCGGGAGGGAGAAAGTGAGGGCAGCGAATGCTATCTGAATCTGTATGTGACAGAGTATGAAACGAGTAATGTTGTAGAGTTTAAACGTAAAAGGCGAGAAGAAAAGGCACACCACAACAATAGCCGAACGTGGGGACACTCTAGCGGTAAGTGGGTCAACATTCACTTAGATGAATTCCACTTCTCAAATTGACTTTAAATGTACAAAAATAAGGTAAAGAATCTTTTAATTAATCAATTTGTGAAATTTTAATTAAGCTCGATAATTTAAAACCTGTCGACCGTCATTTTGATCCCCCATTGCGTGGCACTTAAACCTTCTTTCGACCCCGGCAAATCCGTAAAATCATCTCATTAATACTTTAATTATAGAAAAGGAATCCCAACTGTGGATAAATTTTTAATTCCTCTTGTCAAACATTTTCTTCTACGTAATACAAACATACCTCTGTGGAATATTTGCCTCCATATCCACATCTCACAATCTCAATGTACCAAAAATTGTTCAGAAAATTTTCTCGCCCCGTTCATTATCGAAACGAGTCGAAAATTAGCTGTTACTGAGAAAAGGCAATTTTGATGAGAGTTGAGAAGAGCAATTCCAATTGCCTAATTCAAGAGCCAGTGAATTAATGGCAAGAGCCAAAAAGCTTCCCGCGATTTTCCTAACGGCTATTTACATCGTAAATTATTATCACCGAGAAAATGGAGATATAACTGAGATAATGGAGCGACAATTTTTACTCTATAATTCAGCATCACCCATTGGGTCTCTTTTAAACTTGAAACTCGGAGGAAGGTAACGTACAAGAGGCATAATGGAAAGTTTAAGGATCGAAGTCGACCAGAGGTGAGGGTGAGGGCAGGTGGTGGGGTGAAAATGTATATGCTCCAAGTCGTTGAGACAATTCGAGGAACGACCGGAGGATACTTGGAAAGTTATCCAAACGCCACTGCCACGTACTGCGAAGAAGAGGGCGAAACTTCGAGGGTAATTCCATGGGCTGCAAGTGCTTCCCATGGATGTTAGCCAGATAGCGAGATGACACAAGAAAGTGAGTGGGAGACATGAGTACAATGGCACTGGATTTACTGCTACGAACAGGATCTGGTCGTGTGGCAATTGTAGTTATCTGATTGAATTTTAACAACTGTTTTTTTTTTTTCGAGAATATGAACCGATGAATCCAGTTCCATGCCAACCCCAGTGTCAATCTTCAATCAGTGAAGCTTTCTGAATGAAGATTTGACAGTTTTCTCTAGCGGGGAGCTCAGGAATCCTGTGGATCGCGTTTCATACTTCACCGGAGAAGTGAAAACCTTCATTACAAATCCACAATTCATTTAACAAGCCGATCTCCTAAGAGTTCTTCTTACCCTTGCTTAAAGGCTTTAGGATGTTAACGAACTGCCAGGCTCCATTCTCAAACCTTCACCGTACAAGTAAGGTCTACTGATCGGGATAAAACAAAGTGGGGATTGAAAGGTAGACTGAGGAGTCGATGTCAAATTAAAAATATACGTCAATACCACAAAGAAAAGTACAAATAAAAGAAAAATATGCAATGAAAATTTTGTACACTAAAAATTAATACAAAATTTTCCAGTTCTTCCTAATCCGTTCAAAGAATTCTTTTTCTACGTGTCGAGACTAAAAATCAACGGAGAAAAAAAATCGTCGGCTATGAAGTTAATCGAATCCCTGAGTATGGAATATCTTATTACGGAATGAAATCGGCGGGAATTGAGTTCTCCCCGAACCCTTTTTCCGCACTTCATCTTGTCATTCAGCATAATATCCTGGATTTGAGTCATAGCCCCACAAAATGTCATCAGCAGACGTTTCCCCCTGCGTAATCGATCACCTCATATTCCCCTTGAACGATCAAAATGTCTGGAACATTCATGCGAAATTTTCCAATAATCCACGCTACGATAGTCATATTTTCTGTGGGTAATACAATTTCTTGAATATTGCGCAAACTTGGCGGATGATATTTCGCTCGATAGTCTACTCATGCTCAACACTATCGAAAACTTCGTCTACCAAGTTTGTCATTGACCCGCGGATAACCGATCCGAGTTGTACCTCTCAGGTATTCTTGCGAATAGCAATCCAATTTTGTGATTTATATTCAAACACCCGAAGGTATATCAGGGGAATAGAACGGCGGGAAACTCATCAGGAGATTGTCAATCTGTGAGTACTTTTGCAGATGGTCCGAGATTAATTAAAATTCAGTTGGTGGTGATGTCCAATATTGGCTTGAAAATTCAAAATGTCATAAAAATTTCACCGACAATGTAACACAAAAAATCCAATGACCCTGAATTATGAAACTAAATACGAGATTTGATAAACGATTTGATATGAAATTAATTCAACTTCAAAACGTAAAAAAATCAACAGAAGCTTTGCGCTCAATTTTGAAGAAATTGCTGACAGTTTAGAGATTGCTCAGAGTCACACCCCACACGATATGCAAATACGAAAACCTGAACAGTCGTTCTAGCCTCGTAATTTTCCATTGGCCGTCCACATATCACTCGACTCAGAGACTGTCACACACCGGGTGTTATGACTTTACGATGCCAGCATGGCATCAACTCTCGTGATTCCAGAAGTATAACCCACGTACGATGTGTCGCGGATGGAGGCGGATGGCTGTGAGAGGATTCACCAGCAAGGAGAGATCATAACGACGGGAGTGAATGAGAAAGGTGGTTTGGATAATGGCACAAACATACTCAGCTACACACGCTGTAAGCAATTACCCACAGCGGACATTTTATGCTGGGGAAATGAAGGTTTATGCTCTCCACCAGACACCACCCGGGCTTGTACACGGCTCTTTTCTCACCACCTCCTCCCGTCCACCCCTGCCACCACCACTACCATTTTACCCATTTTCTATTTCCTTCTGGAGTATGAGAAAAGTACTACCTCCTCGTGTAGAGGAGGGAGTGAAAGTGGAAATATACGATGGAGGAGTGATGCGTGAGGGTAGATAGTAGTGAATATTCCGGAGTGGGCGGTTTGTGAAATGGACGGAGTAAAAATTGTTAGAGGGTACCATAACTGTAGTGGGGGTTCAGTGCATCAACCTCTGGATGCTATCTGCTGCTCGAGATACTGGCCTCGTTCCAAGGTACGTGAACTCGTACTTTGATTTTACTGGATTTTCTCAGCGTCTCCAACACTGCCAGAAGGACTTCTCTTATCTAACTGCTGAATTCGTGATTCTCGGTGGGAACTGTTGGGGAATTTTCTGCGAGGAATTTTCAATGATATTTCTACGATTATCGGATGCACAGCGAAAGACTGTTTCAGGGTTTGGAAATTGTTGTCGAGAAAAATTCGGAATTAGAAAAAAAATAATATTAGCAGGATTGAATTTTAATTTCATGATTCCGTGTGAATCAATCGAAAACTGCAAAATACATTGGAAATGTCAGTTTCTTCCCGAAAAAAAACAGGCCATTGGGACTTTTTAATCTCCAATTCGGTATTATTTTTTATTTTTTGTAAACTCGTCCAGCAGACGCTAACAAAAAGCAATTGCGTTGAATTGCAAATGAATTGTAAATAAAATTTCCAACAATGCCACGAACGCCGGAAAGTTAAACCCATTGAAATTTCCTGCTTAAGCTCACGATACAAAATTATCAACGCTTTCATCATGAATAATCATTATTATATTCACATTTCCATTCGATTCATTTTTCCGGCGTCAAACATGCAGTGAACAAAACCAGAAATCGAATGGCTAAATGGTTTATCAAAGAAGGGATGGGAAACCACCAATTGCTCCAGCTAATAATACAACATTTTCCACGAGACATTATTTCCCAACTGAATATCCATTGGACGCGTGAAATTCGGTGGTTTGAAATGTTAATCTGCCTGTGAATTTCACCAATCATTACATTAATACGTAAATTATCCTTTTTCTTTCACTGGTTATACCAGTAACGATGGAATAAATCGCTCGGCGGTAGTTTGAAAAATATAAATTATAATACCCTTGGCAATTGTGGAAAGGAAGTTAATTGCCAGACGAAAGAAAAATATAATACCACGGGCAAAGAATACAAATGAGCTGTGAAGAAAGGAACAGCGGTGAAAAGGACAAAATAGACGGCTAAAAAAAATTCTATCATTATCATTTGCGTTCATTAAGGCCAACACTTGCAGTTAATGGAAGCCAGAAAATCGTACGATGACAGTAGTCATTGTAATAATTCACCGAGGCTATTTAATGAAAATCCCGTGAAAAAATTTCCAATTCTGATCTAAAAAAATTGGATTCCCGAAAACAAATGAAACGAGAATTGCTGCTTTTAAAATTTGTCTTTCAAAAAATAAAGCAATTAATTTTTTCTCGCTATCCGTCATCCAAAAATTACCAAATTTCCTTCTCAAAATTTCCGAAGCAATTATCTTAAAGTATACCCACTGTCCGTGACAGCAACCCATTCCACTTTTTCCCCCCCACAATTCATTTTATTCGCCCCAGTAATTTAACCGATAAAAATACGAATAATTCGCCAGTTTCCACATGGTTTTTGCTCGCCGAGGCAATACTTTCGGCGAGACCACCTTTCCCGATAAAGATACAGACGCGTCTGTACCCGAGGGAGAGCACCCGTTTCTGTAAGAGTGCCCGCCCGGTGTTTTCGCCCCCGTGCACTCGGTATATACGTATACATTTCCATGCAGATTAAGGAAGTTTGCAATGTTTTACCGCTAGTACTCGGAGAGTGGGAGGCTCTCCTGCGGACTACCGCCGTACCATTGCGTATTTTCAACAGTTTTATTACCAGTGACACTCGTATATTTCACGATAATACGAAGTACCACCCCGACTCACCCTTCTACCGACTACCCCTCCCCCTCCCTTCCCCTTCCTAGATTTATTTATATTCTTAACTTTTTTCCTGCTGATTCATAATTCACTCGTCGAGCATCGATGACACAATATTTCACCATGAAAAATCATCCCCGGGCATTTGTTTATCGATAAATTTGCATGTGCAGTGAATAAATAACAGCGCAAAGGATAGGAAAAATTGGGGACGAAAAAATTGAAAAGTAGACGAAAATTTTTGGAGATTTATACTCCAACACTCAGCGAACAATGAAAAATAGAAGGCCACCGACCACTCGCTGTGTCATGTTACTCATGAAATAGTGTATCTAATACCTACACGAATACCGAAAATCCAAATAGGTGAATATATGGGATAGCCTCTGCGTCGTTCGATACTGTTGTTTTTGCCAAGTTACAGTTGGGGTAAGTTTCACCCTCGTCGCGGGGTGTTTCTGTTGTTAGAGCGTATAGTCTGAAAGCTGTAGCCGGTGGGTGAAATAACTTCAACGCTTGTGAGCCACGCCCCGCACGTTTACACTCGAGTTTTCCGGCTATTTTGGGAGTTCCGAAAGGAAAAGACGACGTCCAACCTCGACCCGGGGAGAAACATTAGTTTCTAAATTTGTGCATATGGTTCGGCATTGAAATAAATTTGAATTAAGAGGAAGGTCCTTAGAAAAAAACTTGTTTTTCAGAAAACAAGAAGAAATTTTAAATTCAACGTCGTTCATCTCGTGATTTTCTCCTGAGAATTGCATTTTTTAGACGATAATTATTTTGAAAAAAAGCTGTACCAAAAAAAAAATGATACAAATATTTTCAATGTATTTTAAAAACTCCCCAGATTTCGTTCCTCAATCATAAAAAAATGTGGGAGGATTTTTGATAATTAAAAAGCAAAAACTTGACATTCTACAAAAAATATTTTGCAAGACACATTGGGAATTTTCGTTTAAAAAATTCGGTGCTCATTCTAAAGTCTGTCGCGACATCACTATATGACATTTCAAATTTAAACGGCTTTCAAACACCTATTTCTTGCAGAGTCCCATCTGACCCCTCCAACTGACATCCTTTTCTCTGCGACTTCCCAGTCTCTCGGCGCCACCATGAGCCCACAATTGTGCATAATGGCTCCCTCAAACCCCTATCTCCTTCCACTCCCCCCCCCCCCCCCCCCCCCCCCCCGAAAAAGCCAAGATGGAGAAGAGGGAAGAAACTTCACGCCGACATTACCAATCTTCCATATGCAAAGCACACACTTTACCAGTATCTATCACACTCTGCAAGTATAAGCAGTACCTCAGGACTATTGTGCCATAGAAGACCTCCCAAATCCATTCAATAAAATTTATGGATAAAATCATTGATGAAGAAGAATGTAAAAAAAAAAAGTGCCGCAGTGAAAATGTTTCACATCAAACGAGAGTCGGATAATACAGTGAACATTGTCAATAATAACATTGAATATCCGAGTGATTACACTGAAAGAAAAAGAAAAAAGATTTTTCCATGGCTCGACAATTGACGAGAAAATGTCATATTAAAATGAGAAAACAAGATTTTCCTCAAAGAAATGTTGTAATTTTATTTATAAGAACGGACTTTCTCAAAACAAGTTAATTACGATAATTTCATGTAAGTGTTTTTAATTAATTTAAAGACTGTCATTGTGTTCAAGTGACTCAGTTGAATCAAGTGCATAAATTTATTTAAATCGTCTTATTTAAATAGTCAACTAAAAAAATTCTATTTTGTGGAGGCAAATGATTTTTGAAATTCGGAGAAGTAAAGAAACTTGAGGAGCCGGAAAGTGAAACAATTATTGCCGAAAAATTGACACAACTCCGTGCAATGCAGAAAGGCTACGTTATTCTTATTCTATCTCTCCTTACTCTGAAAAAAAAATACCTTCGGTTGATGGGCAATGGAAGCCAAACTATTCTGGCTTCCGGTCAAAGAACAGTTTCTAAGAGGGAGAGAGGGCAGAAGAGGCAAAACCATGTGGTTATGAGAATGCACGTTGTGTAGTCTCATGGATACACTGATCGTAAGTCACCGGAGTGGGCGATATCGAGGAAAGGGGATGCCAATGTCGAGTCATTGAACGCGCAGTTGTAGCAGTAAATTTTAAAGTTTGTACCGCACGATCTGCCCCAGCATTATGATTATCGGTGAGATTTTTCTTCCAAGTATAAATCATTTTTTTTCTATCATTGTATTGGGATATTAAAAAATATTGGAGGAAAATTGAATTTGAGGAATGAAACTCATCGATAATAATCGATTGAGACAATTTCATTGCTAATTTAATTCATTTTTCTCCGAATTTTTTTGAAAAAAAAAATGTTTAACCGCCGGAAAATAAAGAAGTAAAAAAAGGCATTCAGTGGAAATTATAATATAATTTTTGGACTTCAAATTTTTATGAAAAAATCAACAAAATTAATTGTTTAGTATACGATGAGCCGAAAAAAAATTCGACAATCGAAGATAAATCGTAAAAACAAATCCAAAAATAATAAAATCGAGTAGATAATGAACTCTTTACAAACACAACTCAATTAATATAACTCAAATCTATTTTCCGATGGATAGCCATCCCTATACATCCCTATACTCCCTCAGTAGACCGTGTCATCGAGATTGTTGGAACAGTCGCTGCGACATCGCCTAAATAAGAGGAAAAGCCTTGTACATTGAAATAACAGTGAGAATAACGTCTCCAACTGTTGTCGAGAGTATAACGCCTCCACTCGACTGAGAAATATGTTATTTTCAATTTTTATTTTTATTCCTTCCTCCATCTCGTCTCGGTTGCTCTCTGAGTATACGCTTCAGGGTGATACTCAAGTTGAGGGTTACTTCCACCAGGTGACGGGAAAAAGATGAGACTTCTTTTTAGAAACACTCTCACTCGTGAAATAGAAGCCTCTATATTTTTAGTAGACACTTCCTACCTGTTTTTTTATTCAGGGAGTGCATAAAATGATATTTGCCAAATGGAGAGGCAAGTAGGCAGGGTTAATATCGTTAAATATTTCTGCATAAAAAATTCTGGAAAATCGTACTAATTAAAACAAAACATTTGAGGACATATTAATGAAGATATGAAGTCACTGTGGAGGTAAATCTAATTACAGATCTTTTTTAAGGACGTAAGCTTCTGTGGAGAGCTAACCTAATCCCCAATTGGGTCTCTCTAGACTGGAACTGCGAGGAAGAGCTAGCCGGGGAGGAAAAGTGGAATTTTCAACGCCTACTGCGAGTACTTTACTTTCATGATAATCATCCGGACATCAAACATTTGTTTTATCAATTTTTGCTAGTAGTACTTTTTAGTAAATTTATTCTAGCGATAATAGAATCAATGGATAGAATGTTAATCAATGTTCAATCGAAAATTATGATGCACCTCTTAATCAAATTAATTTCCAAGTTTCATTGATTTAACGTCAGCAGATAATGACATTGATTTAACAAAATCATTTCCCCAACACTGAAAATCAATCTCGCCAAATGTGAAACCTAAATTATCGATGCGACATCAAAGCGGACGAGCATGATTATAGAGACCAAAGAAAGAAGCCTGATAACGTAAAATTAATCACAGAAACCAAAGTAAGAAGCCCGGCAACCTTGAATTTCCAGTGCTTGGTAGAAGAAAATGACAAGCTATTGAGAAGATGGCCATAAAATCATCAAATTAAAAAAATTACCAGAGGAACTTTTTATTAAATGCCGTCCTGGCAAGAATAAAATGAATAATATGCAATTTTAATCAATTTCAGATCCAAAACTGTCGTCCACCCCTCAATATAATTAATCCATCAGTCTTGTTGATTTTACGTCCGTAGATAATGAAATTTCTATTCAACAAAGTGAATACGCATCACAGAAAATCAAACTCCCGAAATTTGGAGTGAAAATTCCAACGCCCGTATGAGTAAATCATCCTCGGTAGAATGATCAAGTACGAAATTACTCCAAAGCGAGAGGGTCAGTAAACCCTGTGTACTTTGTAAATGCCTGTGTGTATATGTGGGCACTATCGATGGACAGAGTTGAACCTGGTTCAGTTGAGGTTGGAAAAAAATGGCGGGTTGTAATTTGAACTATCAGATAATTGAAAAACCATTGAGAACTATTTAAACCAATTTTAAACAAATTTCCTGCTAATTGCATTTTTGTAAAAAAAAAATCCAAAATTTAATTTTCGAGAATATCTTAAAAATCCTAAGGAAATTTGGATTCTCAGCAGGTTTTCTAATTGTGACTTTTCCTGCAAATGACATCAACAGATTTTTTTTTATTTAAAAAAATTTTGAGATAACTTCAAATGGTCTGAAAATGAATTGGTAATTAATTATAGGCTAAATTATTCGAGAATGACCATTTGATTCCGCCATTTTTTCTTGTCAATTGAGCTGCGTACGTTTGATGTCCTCTGCTCGAAATTGCTCAGAATTGTGTGGCTTTCGTTCAAGTATGGGGTTGAGTGGTTTGGCTAATCATACTCTTTCTATCCTCCTCAACCTATCCACCATCGAGGCAAACCAGAAACCACAGCAGCCTCTACTATTCTACGCTAATGCCACATTCACACGGTGCTCTCCAGGAGTTGATGTTTCACTGGAACCTCCGGTTCCAGCAAATTTCAAACAAACACAAGTATAACTCTCTCAGGAATCATCAGAGTGAGTCTTGGATTGCTACGTCTGTTTTCACAGGTCAGTCTGGTAGCATATGACCTAAGTCAATTTTCCATTGTTGCAGGCGATAAACTGCTCCATTCAACCGAGCTTTTCATACCCCAAAACTTCGTGCGAATTGCGGACTCAAATTAAGACGTGAAGACCTTAATTAAAGGAGAAAAACCCCCCAATCACCCGAAAAAAAAACATGTTCGACCATTTCTTCAGCTGATGCTGCTTAAAATCACTGCATTATTTGGGAATTTTCACTGGCCCCAACTCCCGAGTAATGCTCGCATATTTCAATGTCTGTAGAGCGAAACGAAATACCCCAAAACAGAACAATAATCCAAACTCCCACATATTTCATTTAATATTACGAAAATCTGTGTCAACAGTGCCTCTTTATAAAGCCGCACTAACAAACGTACCAATAACATACCGCCTCCGCCGCAATATTTCCGCGAATCGTACAATTTTCATCCATTCACGCTATCCATAAATCCAATTTACATTTTCAAATCATAAATGTTCCCATTCAGAAAGGCAACGGCGAAAAAAAAAAAACAAAAATCGACCAAATTTTTTACAGAAGCACTTAAAAATGTTATGACCCGAGTGAAAATCTGCGAAAATATATCCATCAAAAATGTTCCAGCCCGTTAGTCCTTATATGCGATGCGAATGGCCAAGAGATATCGAGCCATTCCCCCCCCCCCCCCCCCCCCCCCCCCCCTCGCACATTGAAGATAAGACGAGGCCTGGGTGAAAAAGATATTACACTATCCCTTAAGAATTTTTTCCCCTCGCTATTTTCATCCTTTTTGTTAATAGCTAACAAAAAATGGGAAAGGATCGGAAGTAGTCGAAGAATTTTACTACACTCTCGCCCCACTTCTCCTCTAATTAAATATTTTTGGAAGTGTAATAAACGACAAATTTACGTAAAAGGGGAAAAACAATCAATCAATTTTTAGGGATGAGACAGCTGTTATTTACTCAGTTATATTCAAAAATTTTTAATACAAAAATTGATTGTTTGTTAACTATAGTGGAAAAATACTCGTGGACCATGAGAGAGCCCGAATCCTCATTTAAATTGTGTTTTCTACTATTCTATCCCTTAAAATTTCCTTATCCCCCTCGGACGACACCCTTTGATTTCTTCTACCACTAAAATCATTTATTCAAGCTCTCCTTCAAAAATTGCAAAATAAAAGTAGCCGATGCTTACAATTGTAAGAAAAAAAAAGATCACATTTCCGTTTCAAGTTTTACGAGGAGGTATACCTCTGGGATAAACAAAAAAAATATGAAAAATAGCAAACGGCGACAAAAATAACGACTTGGCCATTCATCCCTTGATCCTCAATATGGTACACATGGCATACCACTGCAACACGGTAGCGAACGTATGGGCGGAGCAGGTGCCCCGACGATCTCACGTTATGCTAATAATCCCCGACCATACATTATCAGACAAAGTGCCTATTACGCGCTTGCCATAATAATCTATAATTTAATTTAAACAATTTATCGTTTACCGGGAATGGGGTGAATGCGCATCCATCTCCATTATCTTGTTGTGTATTTATGACTCGGGCCTTTGCCGGGGTTATTAGGGTAATGAACTAGAAAAACTAGTCTCCGATAATACGATACCTTTTATATAATTTTTTTAAACAAATAAAGTTTAATTTTTTAATTTTGCCATTCAATGGCAAATTTCGATAATTTTCCTTGAATTTCTTCCTTGAGTAAGAATAATTTGTGAGCATTGAGTATCATCCAATTTTTTTCTTTTAATGACTTATTATTAATTTACCACAACAAATTTGTGTCGAGAAAAAAAAATAACTTAACGAAATAAATTTACTTCCAAAAACTCAATCTCAACGACAAAAAATGAGATAGCTTAACTCAATCCTCAAGAAATCCTCACGTGACTTTTTGCGAATGTAAAAGCTTGCACCCCATGTTTAATTCAAGAATATGAATATTCTCGAGTGCCAAAATCTCCTCCTGTGACCGTAAAATTCAAAACAAACAGTTTCAGGTGTTATAACTCTCCTAAAACTACCGTCCCCCGTAACTCTTACCCAAAGAAACCAAGTCGGCCTGTCTCATTTAACTTCCCTTCACCCCTGTGAAATATCTCCCACCTACAAATTACGGAAATTAGACAGTGCCCACGCTAGTGGCTGCCACGTGACTCCAGTCGACATTCCCCAACTAGCTCTCCACTTTTATATACAACTGGCACATATAGTCTCCCACCTCCCCGCTTTTTAATTCTACCAACGCGTACCAGACTCTGACATTCAGCCACGAGCTAAATAGTCAACTCAACCATATCAACAGACTAACTTTTCTCTCTATTTGTGACATTTTTTTCCCCCCCCCCCTACCTCTTGGCTCTCGAGAAATTTGTACATTTAGTTGACCCGGTGTGTCTCCAGCATCCTCGAAACAGAGAATAATCCTTGGTGGTTTGAAGGAGTTGAATTATGAGAATTAAGAGGACTCAAATGCCTTGAGACCTCTTGCCGTTGAACTTGCCTCTTACAGTGGCTTTTCCCTCAAATTCAAAAGAAGTGGAAAAAGAAGAAAAATATATTTCACGAAACGACGAAAAATAAAACAAAAAGTCTACGAGTGTCTCGTGGGGACATGCACCCTCTCACCAATCCAACTCTCGTCACAACTTTTTCGCCCACTCTTTGTCCTTTCCCCTCGCGCCTGCAATCATTTTAGTTTTCCACCAGATTTTCACCGAAGCAAGGCTCCACCCGTGACAGGGCAATTAAAAGTTCACCAAGCTGATTCTATTCCCTTTCATACCTACAATTACCCCAGCGGAACAAAAAAAAAAAATCAGAACAAGCGTGCGCTTTTTAATTCTCCCTGCATTCTTCATCATAAGTATCAACAGCGAGAAGAAGAGACAATCAATCAACACCCCCCCTTCAGCTTCATCCAAATTTATTAAACGGACTAAACAAATCTCAATGTAAACGACTGTAAAGACAGAGAATCGCATGATCCACCCATACATCTTGTTTTATCGAGGAGAAAGGAGGGGATAAACCTATTAACCCCTCTCCTCCATTTCCCTGACCTCCCCCAAAAACGTACAGTACAAAGAATAGGTCATATACCTCTGGTAAAACGAACGCGTTTCATGTTTTAATTTATTCGACTCACGCTTCTCCAGTAGAGCCACCCGCTTTCATTCCAGAATAGAACAAAAGTATCTGCAACGTCGAATAGAGTGAGACAAAAATAACAGTACAGTACGTGCCTCGTTATTCTTCAGGATCTTCGGCGAAATCGAGGGGAGGGGAGAGGGAGGGGGGGGGGGGGGGGCGGTAGAAAGAGGCTAGCCTTCCGGTGGTAGGAAGGCAGACCAGTTTCAGCATTTCACTTCTTCCTCGGCAATGAGGAAGTTGACCCCCCCATTTTCTTTGGTTCACGTCGGGCATTAATATCGATTGCCAAGCGTCTAGCTGTCAGAGAGACACATAAACTAGGAGTTATGGGTATATGCCTGGAGAGTATGACGTTGAGTTTAGTGCATCATCGTGGCCGGTAGGATGAAATGTTTCGAGTTGAGAATCCCCTCTGGTAGATACATCTCCAAACAATGCAGACTAACAAATGCCATCTTCAATGTTTGACCCGAGAGGTATAACTCTTGAAATAGCCCGGAGGGATTTATGGCCTGGTTACCACGACGATTTCTGCTTAGAAGATGAGTTGTCATGCTAGTTGATTTCGAGTTGATGACCATTTTAAGTGGTCAGATGCACACAAGTATCTAATTGCGGAGATAGAGTAACTGGGTATTTTGATGAAGTTTCGGTAGGGGGATGGAATTGATAGTAGGCTTGGTTAAGAGGTATGGCAGAGGTTAAAATTTGATTGAATGAAGTCATCCTGTTATTTTGATAAAACACTGCAATTAATTATTGTAGTGTCAATGATGCTTGCCAATTGTAGGAATGCTTGAGACATTCTCGGATTTCTCAACTTGTCAAATTTGTATTCCTTCACGGCGACTCCAACCACTTTCCAACAATTGATGAAGCAATCGAAACGTTCGAAACAGTTTATCGACCAATATATAATGGATAACTGATCAAAAGTCTCGATACACTTTTTGAATAGTAAGTTTCGTTATCGAGGCTTTGGTCTTTCTGAAGTTGATCAAAGTCAGTGCTATTCAACCATGATAATCGTCTGGTAGTCCATCATCATCAGTCCATTAAACGACGTGTGCCGAAGAAATGTTTTAGCACTTTGATCACTATCCAAAAATAACAGACAAATCGCACTTATGATTTTCGAATTTTGATGAAGGCAGTTAATTTTGAACATTCATGCACTTCGGATTAATAGCACACGCCTAACCCAGCAGTACAATTTTAATGAGAATAAAACTTCTCTTGATTGATTCATGATATTTTTCGGTGTAGTTGATAAGTACAGCCAGTGAAATAATTCCCCCGCAAATATTTTCCATACGACGAAGGGTAATTTAATGATATGATCGCTGGAAAACAAAAGTTTGCTCGATAATTAGCCTCAACAACCCCTATTTGTGACACAGAGAATTCATGTGAATTGAGCTTAACAAAACAATAATCAAACTAACATTTTTCTGTGAATTCAATAGTTGAGGCACTCAGCGACAAGATAAGGTAGAACACCGGACCTCATTCCAGAAAAAATAAAATAATAAGTAAACCTAAAGCGTTAAACAAACCGAGAAAAAAAAAGATGGTAAAATGAGGATAATTTGTGCAACGCATCGTGGTACTTTGTTTCACTAAAATATCCACTGAGCTATCGATTAGTACTTCCCAATTTGTGTATGACGTATATATGCAGAAACATCATGAAGGGGGGACAATCTAAGAGCCTATGAGTTCGAGTCAGTTTCTAACCAGACATCAGCAATGAAACAACTGTTATTGACAACACTGTACTGAAATCTAATTTCCCCCTTCGACCAACAAAACAATGAGGTTCATTACATTTTTATTATTGTTGTGTACCTCAAGTATAGTGTTTGGCAAGTTGAATAAAGTACTTTATTATGGAAATTTGATCAAGAGTGTTTGTGATAAGTATGAATGTGATGGAGTACTTCTAGTATTGGGGACAAAGCGTCCTGGTAAATTGAAAAAAAAAACACGGAAGAACCTTCAACGTTAAAAGAAAAATTATCCGATGTAATTGTATGCATTCTAGGATTTGAGAAAATTGCAACTTGGCATGGAGTAATCAAGATGCTCTCAAATGAAAGATTAATGACACGTACTGTAGACATCGATACACTCAAATTGATTTCAACGGGCCAGAAAAAAAATTCTAATGACCAAGTTACCGTAGTCGTCTTGGAAGCAATCGAAGAATTAAAGAATTTACAATCAATTAAATCGATTGCACTCTTTCATTATACTACTTGGTTGATAATTTTCACGAGCGATAGTAATCCCGATATTTGCGAATTTTGTCGTAAACCGGCTAGACTTTTATCAAATTACAAGTTCGGTCCAACAATACTCAGTTTATGTTGTGACTGGAAGGTAATTACGAAATGGATAACGAGGGAGATCAACGTCCGACACGAGGAGGTTGGCAGGATTATGGATAAAAGTCACAGAATTGTGTGGAGCTCCAAGAAATTGGATCCTAAGCAGAAATATTCGATGAATGGAAAACCATTGCGGGTGGTGGGAGTCAAAGTGAGACCTTAGCCAATTGTTCTTTCGAAGATCATCTTGAAGAATTGTATAATTCTAGGTATCTTCTATGATGTGGGAGAAAGATGGTAGACTTTCTGGATTCCTAGGTGATTTGCTGATGGAATTATCCGACGCGATGAATTTTACGATATCAAAAACGATCTGGAAAATTAGTTGGGGCAGACAAAATTCGTCAACTCTAAGGTGGACTGGTGCAATAGAGACCATTCGTCAAGGCGAAGCTGACATTGCCGTCGCTGACTTCATTATGATAAGTAATCGATCCGATGTAGTTGCTTTCACATCTCCAATTTTATATGGACGTAGCTCCTTGCATTATAACCAACCGGACAAAGACAACTTTACGTGGAATATATATTTTAAGGTTCTCATTAGTATTCAGTTATTATTGTTTTACCGTACATGAAAATCTAAGATCAATTATATAATAATAGGCATTAACAATTGATGTCTGGTTGATTATTATTGCTTTAATTCTGATAACGCCTCTCCTGCTAACTCTCATAAGATACCGAAGAAGAGATGAGTTTTTCCCTGTTCTCTTTGAACAATATTCGTATGTTTGGGGAATTTACTGTCAACAAAGTATACCAGGTAATAATATTCGACATTCCAATGTGCCACAGCCCATCTCATGAACAATATTTCCTATAGAAATTCCCAGTGGAACTTCTCAGAGAATTATTTATCTATCATTATTGATATCAGCTATGGTCACTTTAGGCGCATATTCTGGCTTCAAATTCCGTAGTCTAACCATGTCTGATGTACCATTCACCACGATGGAACAATTGGTGACAGACGGTTCTTACAGAATCATAGTGCCTACTCTCAATGTGATGGATGAATTTTATAAGGTAGACCATATTATTTTAATGGGGTGTCTCTAAATTAACGTACCAACTTATCACTATATATCGATGATAAGTGGCTTACACATGAATAAAATTTCATAATTATGATTTCATAGTTTTCTGATGAAAAGTTGAGAAGGAAGATGCACTCCCTTGCAATAACTGGTGATGCGTACCCAGAAACCCTTAATGAAATAGCTGATCAGGTAGTACAGATGGACATGGACTTGCTTTTTTAATTAATTTTTTTTTTTATAAATAATTTTATGGGAACTTTACAGATGTGCAATCAAAAAACGGCAAGTTTCACAAGCAACGTGATTGCAATGAATGTTTTGTTGAAACGTACATCATGTACAATCTATACTATTCCAATCTCAACAATGAAAACCATAGCAATGATCGTACCTTTGGGAAGTGAATATCTGTCTGCTATGAATTACCAGTAAGGGAAAATTGACAGAAATAAGAAAAATTCTAAATGAAAAGAAATAATTGATTAATGTAGAACTTTTTTAAAGTATTAGCCATTTTAAACGAAGTGGAATTTTGCAACGACTGCAACAGAAATATTCGTATCGAAAGCAAATAACAAGCACTGAGTATACAGCAGTGAATTTTGGCACAATCAGGCCAATTATGGTTTTGTTAGCCGCTGGATTCTTGATGGCCATTCTCATCCTCATAATCGAAAAATTGTTTAATTTCTTTATAACAAAGTGGCACAATGGCAACAGAAAGAAGATTCTTTTAGGAAAATCCGACGTCTTTCCGTTTCCAACATACAATTATAAATCCAAAAAATTCGTGTGGTATTAAATGTACTCCATAAATAGAAATCAAAGGTAGGGCTATATGGTTTTATCGAAAATACGCTTTAACAGTATTCAACCATACTTTTAAAAATTCAACTGCAGCTGATATTGAAATAGGAAAAAAATTCTAACAGTATTTGTATGTTTCAGAATTGACGATGAGTCGGTTAAAGAAATTGTTCATATATCGATTTTTCACAGAAGCAAAATTGTTTCCAATTTGTTTCGATTGTTCGTCAGAAAAAATAATCAATATGCATATCCGATCTACTTACAACCTAGACTTATTATCTTCAACTGCACTCAATGTTTCCTCATTTAGTGAACCATAGAGAAATGTAAATAAACTCCTATCGTCCACCACAAAAATGGATGTGTAAATATAAAAACAACAGCAAATACGCAGAAAAACACGAATAAACAAATTAACACTTCGTTGAAAAGAAACATGTGAAATTTGAAAAGCGTTGGTGCCGACCGCGAGACTGTCATTTTGCCCCTGCCTCTGCAACGATATCAACCGTCAAACAGAACTTCCCAATATAAACGGAGAATAAAAAATTTTACTTATTCGACACGTGAAAAATGATGTTCTCCTACTTATTAATATTATTGTGCATCTCCAGTGTATTTATTTATCATAGAAGCGAATGAGACTCACACATTGAAAAAATTAGACTAGCACTAGCATTACATTGAGCAGAAGAACAATGATATTTGCAACCTCATTGATATTATTGAGTGTGTCATTAGTGGTTCATATTGAATTGAGTGAAGCTAATTACTATGGGCCTGTGATTAAGGACGTCCAGCGTAAGTTCAAGAAAACTAGCGTGATAATAGCACTGCAAACGGATTATCTCTGTAAGTGGAAGAAATTGGGTGAATCATATTGACAAATATTCATTCGAGTATGTATTACAGCATTTGAAAAGATCACGACGTGGTTTGACACCACCAGGATATTATCCAATGAAGAAATATCAACAATCATCGTTAACACTGAGCAATTGGAAGAAATATTGAAGTTTAATAAGGCCCAAACGTCCGGCTCCCTCATTGTGATAGTGCTTGATACAATTGAAGAATTTAATTCTTTTGAGTCAATTAATAAGAAGTTGCGGATAAACTACATGATTTGGCTAGTGATTTTTATGAGAGATGTTAGTCCAGATGTCTGTGAATTTTGTCGCAACCCACGGGGAAGTTTAGCAAATTCTGAATTGGACTCGCGAGTGCTGATTTCATGCTGCGCTTCTAACATAATTAAAGAATGGACGTATGACGCAAATAATCGTAACGAGAATCACAAGATTGGCAGATTGAAGAGTAATAATCTTGGAATTTCGTGGCTGGATGATGAGCTAGGTCATGATCATAAGCATTCAGTTGATAGCCATGAGCTGCGCGTCGTTGCAATCACGGTAGGACTCTCATAATTTGTTATTTCAAGTAGCAAATTTCATTTTTTGCTAAACCATTCGGATATTAATGAAAAATTATCGAACTTGAACAATTTTGAAAAAGTAGGCTTACATGAGTTTCCAAACCAAATCAATACTCAAGCCATCTCCATAAAAAATTGCGATCCAAGGTAATCAACTAAGTAATAGAATATTATATACTTCCAGCGAAGTCCCACGTTTTTGGAAAAAAATGGTCATTACTATGGAGTTCTGGGTGAAATTCTGCAGGAATTGTCTCAAACAATGAATTTTACAATATCGAAAGTAATTTGGGAGAAAGATTACGGAATCTGGAATCCAAATACCTCGACTTGGACAGGTGCAATTGGAAGAATTTATCGAGAAGAAGCTGATCTTGGAGTTGCTGATTTCGTGATGAACTACGAACGAATGGAAGCAGTCGCTTTTACATATCCTTTTGGATCCACAAATTTCTATTTATATTTTAACAAATATAGTTCGCCTCGCCTAGAGTGGAATGCCTATTTCACGGTTATAATCACTAGTGATAGTAATGATGATTGTAATAATTGAGCATTATTAATAATTATGAATTTCTCATAGCCGCTCTCAATGGAAGTGTGGATAGTCATTCTTGGAGGAATACTGATACCGACAGTTCTGTTGACCCTTATAAAGTACAAGAGAAGATCATACTTTTTTTCTCTTTTCTTCCAACACTATTTAGACATTTGGGGTATTTATTGTCGGCAAACCTTGACAGGTAATGACGAGCGTAATTCTATTATTTAACTAATCTGATATACCAAACATTTTAAATAGAATTTCCTAGCGAAATTTCTGCAAGAATCGTTTATATTTCAATATTGCTATTGTCGACAATAACTGCAGCTGCATATTCTGCTATGATGACCAGCAGTCTAGCTGTAGTTTCATACAAAGAATTCAAGACTCTGCAAGAATTTATAAAGGATGGCAGCTTTCGTGCCATAGCGCTAAAGGATACTGCATTACTTGATTCCAACCAGGTGATTAATTGTGACTTATTATTCTATTATTATTCTAAAATAATATACATTTTTTTCGATTGTCTAAAGTGCTCATCTCTAATTTAGGGCAGATAATATTCTGAATGTTATAGATTAATGTTGTTACCCATTTTGTACCTATTTCGAAATAACCCCACTTCTGTATTATGATTTTAGTTTATGGAGAAGGGCCTCGCGAAGCAAATGGTATCTCTTACGAAGCCAAGCTATTCGCTTCCTGTCAATAATCAAGAAGCATTTGAACAGGTATACAATGAGTTTTTTATTAGATCCTGACTGTCTATTTTTCTCGATTATTTCGTTATTCTCACATTATCTATCGCAATTTCATTTATTGGAAAAGTCATCTCACTCATATCGCTGTCATTTGATAAAACAAGAATATCTCAATTTGACTCGCTAAGCAAAATAATCTACTTCTCTTCTTCGTCAAAAGATTGAATTCAATGAACGGTTTATGAACAGTTAAAAAAAATTGCAGGTATGCCGCGAGCGCGTGGGATTTTACGTGAATGAAATGTCGAAAAAAGCTCTACAAAATAAGATACCTTGTGATGTGTCGTCAATAAAATATGGGCATAAGCAGCCCCTGTCAATGATCATGCCGCGCGGCAGCAAATACTTGCATTCCATCAATTATTAGTAAGATAATTTTCAGAAAACAAATTCAAATTTCTATATTATGATGAAAAATTACTTGACTGGAATAATCCTCTTTAAGCCTGTCGCGGTACAGAAGCAATGGGCTATTACAACGATTGGAGCATAAGTACTATAAGGAGTTGAAGCATCATGCCTTCAGTTATCCATCAGTATCTTTCACCAGAATTATACCACTTCTAATACTTCCAGCTATTGGATTTTTTATGGGCTTTATCTTTCTCATCATCGAACAATGCTCTTCGAGATTTAAGAAGAAGTTACATTGTCGTAAAAAGAAGAACAAAATTGTCGTGAAAGCAGGAAAAACATTTCCAACCAACAACTACAATACCAAAAAACTCGCACGGATTTTGAAATAATTCGATCAGGAATTGCGATTAAAGTAGATTTCACTAAGCGAGAAGCACATAATAGAGTGACCACATAATGTAATTTTGAGTACAAATATCCAAATGGTTTAAAATGTGCACTCATCCACGAAAATAATTCACATAGATTTGAAAGCCAGTAATTTGCATCCTTCGTTGAAATCTGTTGCTCTAGAGAATATCAAACAAATGAAATACAGTAGATTTACGAAGTGTATTATAAGTACTCTTGTCTGGAAAATTCACCAGAAATGAGAATATTCGAGAAAAAAAACAGATGTCTGTTGTTCTTGAGGGATACTCAGAAACTTTCATGCATACATCTAACATTAACCTATTTTATATTCGACGTCATCCGTCATTCTGCGCTGAGAGGTTCGCCTTGAAAACTTTTGACGTTTTCTCATGCTGTTCATCAAATACACTCCGGGGGGGGGGTCTGAATTACCCGGGGCTACTGTTGGAACCAGATTTTCAATGCAAAGCACAGTGTCGACTCAACTGCTGTTGTGTGTGCGTTAATGTTTCAAAAATTAATTTTTTTTCTCGTCCCTCTCTTTGTGAAAACTTTGAAAGTTTGCGGAGATATTCAGGAGACAATGTCTTCCTGGGATGGCACTCTTGCCTCTGAGGATCATCGTATAAAGAATGATGAGTAGCTCAACAGACTGCCATAATGACTTAGACGAACAAGTTCTGAGAACAATTTTACCTCTTTCTACTTCAAAATAGAACGTGTTGCTTCTCATTTGTTGACATTTTCTGCCATATTGTTGTATATTGTTTGCAACTTCAAGGTTTGCTCTTTGGGGGGAGTTGCCACGCAATTCCGCAATTTATCGCTAATTAAAAACATCAAATTGGGAAATCATTTCCATTTTCACCGTAGAAAATTACTGACAAATTTTAAAAGTTATATCCAATTAGAAATTTGAATAATCATCAGTTAGTTACAACTGATTATTCGTCCAGGTGAAATTTGGATTTATTAATATCCGCCCGTGAATGAACTACATTACAGAAGCGAATTCATTGGCCTTTTCATCATAAATTGGAGCCATCAAATAGTGACATTAATGCCATAACGAGATAAAAGTCCTCTGTATCATTTCAAAGTAAAGATCCACCACAGCCTAAAAGAGACCCGAAAATAATTACCCTCCCTCCCTCTGCCATTTTGAGAACAATTTCCCCACCATAAATTCCAGCCTACCCAATTAATGTTCCATTAAATGATGCTCAGCGCAACTAAAAAATTCATCACTCGAATAAACCCGATGAAATCGATGGAATGCCGTTGAGCTGGATAAATTCAATTTCAACGGACTAGCCTAACCCATCTATTCAGGCAAGTCATCTGTATCATCACGAGGGTGGAACAAATTGAGTGAGTTTGCAAAATGGCAAGCTCTGCTGAGATGAAAAAAACTGAATGAAACTGTCTTACCAAAAAGGTAATTTATTAAAGACAAAAAAAATTGTTGCAACAAAGCCTAACAAAGGAGACACTGAAGTAAATAAAACTCTTTGATGAATATCTTTCTTGCAACCTTTTGGCAAAAGATACGAAATGGAGTGCAGTAATATTTTTACCCTTAATTTGTTTTCGATAATCCCAGATGTCAAGTAGAAGGAAACAACAACCTGTAAATGAATAATTCATCAATTATAGACATGGATAAATAATTTATTTTGATCTACTTGATGTGCATAAAAATTACAAAAATATTAATCAAAGCTATTTGAAGGAACCCAGTGATTTCAACAACTGATGAACACTAAGTCGATCCCATCGAATTGGCATTGACTAAAATATTTCTAGAATAAGTTTGAGGGCTCCCAATACACAATCCTTTTTTCCTCACACAGGACTTCTTTCTCCCTGCCCTCTCCACCAAAGTCGATTTCAACTTTTCAACCACTCCAACCGGATTAAGCAGATTGTCCCAGTAAAAGACCGTTGAGAGACCTGCAGCAATCTCAAGGCTATTTCCTTTTTGTTTGTATGCACTTTTCTCGATAGCCCAGAGGGTTCAGACGATTTTTTTTTTCCAACTGAAGTAAAAGAACGAGAGACGTGTGAAAACTAGATTTAAACGCTGTATATATGTATGATAAACCCAGGTGAAGGTGGATAACAAACCCCCAGAGGCATGGGAAAATTGCGTGAGATGAGTAAAAAACTGGTGCCTCTGAAAAAAAAAATAAATGAAGCGGAATTTGTACGCTTGGTACATGCGACAAGCAGCAATGAGTTACCTGCGCCATTATCACTCCTCACAGAGATTCATCCCAAGGGTTTACGGTCTGGAAATAATATTATACACATAGAAGTGTATAATCAAAAATGTGGAAAAGCATTAAATATATACGAAAGGAGAAGACGAGCGGAAAAGTCGTCTTGAAAAAAAAACCTGTCTATTTTCAATGTTCAACAATCTCTTCACCAGCACCAAAGTTGTTTTCAACCGAAGTGTGATATTGCACTTCCCCGCCATTCCAAATGTAATGGATGGCATCGCCTCGAGGTTTTAAATTGCAACTTAAAATTTTGAGTTTCAAATTTTCTCAAGTCCAACTTTTGAATTCTAAATTTCTCAATTTTTTAGACAAGTGAAAATACTCTGGCGTTAAATAATTATTTCTGGAGGAAATTAAATAGATAGGTATGGAGTGTAGTAAACCAGAATGTCGGTAAATGAGGGAAGAATGGAGGTGATGATGATAAAAAAAAAAAACGGGAGCGAGCGCAGAATAGACATGTATTTCGCGAATTTCAAGCATTAGAGAGTATTAAATTCACGGGTGGGAGCCCCGCTGATTCGACTCGGATTATGGGAGGAATTATAGATGCAGTGACTCTCTGCGGCGGATTTTTTGAATGAAAATACATTCGCGGATTGGGAACTTGAACAGATAATACCTGAGAATTATCTCAATTTTGATGGGGCATTAGGGATTTAATCCTCGATTCATCGACAGTTTCTGAATAATGGATGAAAGTTATAAGGAGAGGGTAAACAAAATCTTATACTCAAAGATGTTAAAGTACGGGATTACATGGAAAAATTATTCATCTTTTCATTCATACAAATAATAAAAATAAATGACTATCCATACAAGAAAAACTAGTATTATCTCGGATAAAGAGAAAAGCCGATATTACTCCTGAGAATTCTAAAATTTCAACGATAAATTTGGGGATGAGAGAAATTAATTCAAGGGACCAACGAACTTGGCACAATTTCAAATAATTGATAGTTTCCATAATGCAATGGAAAATTAATCTCGAGATAAAGGTATGATCATTAAGTAGATAGAGGTTCTTCTCGTACAGGCAGAGTATTTCGTCTGGCTGTGGTCCAACCTAATTCCCACCGATACTCGAAACCTAGCCAACTCCTATCCGACGTCAGTGTAGATCACCGGATCACGTGATTTTGATAATGAGTGGCATGGGGTATAAAGTGGTGGGCGGATATTTCGAGAACCTGGATTATACTATAATAGCCGCACGAATCGTGCAATAGCGATGGTTGTTATGGAGATCTGTTGTGAAATCCTACTTCATAAATAAAACTTGTTTTCAATTATTCCTGAGAATCCGAGACTTTCATTGATTTTCATGCGAAACTCGAGATAGTATTTCGCCTCCAACATTAATTATGACGAAATTCAATAGTAAATCAATCACAGATATACTCGACTTGTGAATTTCAGGAAAATATTCCGCGAGTTTAATTAAATTTTCTAAATTTAAAAGGAGTCGACACGCCCTTAAAAGAAACTTTTTCGTTGCTCTAGAAAAAAAAGAATCATTTCCATTTTCCACGTGATTAATTTTTTAACAAATCCCATTTTTAGAATTTTGTAGAAGAATTGCGTCCGATTTTCCATTACTTTATGATATTTTTTTTACCTATCAAGTAACATTGAGCTTCCATTAACTGAACTAATAATTCGTTGAATGCACTCCACTCGAGATAAATATTACCACAGCCTAAAAAGTCAAACATTTTCCGGTTGTGAGTCCAGAAAATATGGCACGAAGTCAACTAAAATGATTCATCGTTCTCCAAAAAATTATCTACAACCCATATATCCCCCAGAAATGCATTCTCACTCGCGCTATACAAATGCTCGTTACCATCGTTTATCAGATTTTGATTTGTCACTGTGAAAATACTCGGGTTTGAAATCAGGCCGTAATTTTTGGGAGAAGGGATTTTCAAAAAATTTAATACGACTATGAATCACCCAGCCATTGGCACTCTGCCCCATTCTCATGTACACAAATACAATGTCCCCAAAACTCCAACCAGCCCAGAAACACGATATTACAGCGATATTATTGTTATTGTACGTGCACGATTTGAATTTTTATCATACCGAGGAGAACAATAATACACGGATTTCAGCTGTGATAGAGGACTGTACAGTGTACATGAATGAGACAAAACAGACCTACAGACCTGAAGACCTGGTCTTGTTCAACTGGTTCGATTTATTTTGAACAGAAAAAATTTAATCTCAGAATTCGAACTCAACGAAATTGAAACCTAAAAATGCCAAATTTCTTAACAACCGAGATTTTAATTAGTCCAACAGAATAATTTCTTGACAATTGAAAAAAATATGAAATTCTTGGATAAATTATTTTCCGGGAGAAATTTTGTCATACGGAAAGTCCCCAAAAAATATATCTTGGGAACAGTTAAATATTGTATTGTACATATTTTTGATAATTTTTTGTCATTGCACGTTGCCATTTCGTTGCAAGACAATCGCGGAATAAAATTCACTAATCATATTATCACAGGTGCTGTTGTTATTCCTCACGAATGTATTAATTAACTTTAAATAAATCGAATTGACGCTTTAGGTTTTTCATTTGTTTGCTGAATCGCTGATTGGAATAATAACCTGCGAATTATCGTTGTAAATTTACCCCTGCGTTCTCGCTATGAATGGCAACAAAATGAGTATTGATCATTTTATAATTTATGGAAGCTTCCCTTCAATACTGCCCATTTTCATCATCGATTTTCATTAATGTAAAAGTATGAAGTATTTGTTGTTTTTTTAATGCTCGTTGTGGACGATACTATGAGAATGTCGTCGAGAGTCCATTTGCGGCGCTTTTGAAGCCGCCAGAGGGAAAATAGCTGGTCGAGAGTGAGTGGATTCGATTTCTGAGGAAAATTCAATTTTCCCTAAAGCCCTCATCAACAATTTTCGGTCAATACGTAAGTAACAAAAAATGAGTGAATCAATAAAACGATCATATACAAAAATGTAAGTATCCCTCTTGATAGTTTCGTGACAGATTTGCCTACACAAATTTTCAGCCACTCATGAAAGAGCTATAATTCATTGGTGTGGTTAACGGTGGAGCGGCTCAGCTAGCCAAAATGGGACGATCCATGAAAATTGATCGCAATTGTGTGGAGATAATTATTCGATAGTTTCCAGCAGTCTAGGTGTTTGCTGCGGTTTTGATACAATTCCTCCCGGATAATCCTGCGGTTTTTCTTTCTTCATCGAAACGGCTTTTTTTTTGTTTTATCATCCCCACTTTCGATAGAGGCTTTGTGGTATACTAGAGTTCGGAATAAAGAGAATACAACCACCAAAACCGTCCAATGGCAATGCTTGCAATAGATTATTCACATCAACCGAGTTATGACTAATTTATCAATTGATTATCCATAAATTATTTAGTGCGGAAGGTACTGGGAGTGATTTGAATAATTACAGATATTAATTAATCATTATAACGGAAACTACAAAGCATCAGGGGCGATACATGCCGGGGAAATTTTGTCTCATTATTCTGAATTTCACAACATTAGGTGTTGGGCTGTTATTTACCTGTAGTTTACTGAATTGAAATATTGATTCGCAAATTAATAATGAATCAAGTTATGAAGGAGTACACCTTTTCATGAATATTTCAATCAGAACAACATGTATTAGTAATAGTGTATTATTAGTAAAATCGGTACTTGTCTCAAGTTCTCAGGAACTTTGAGAAAAACACCAGTAGTCAGCCGACTTGGAACCTGGAGCCAATGCGGAATTTTCCTTTCGTTCAAAATATCTTTCCCCAAATATATTCCTCGTACTGGCGGAAAGACCTTTTTTGTGTCATCTACCACCGAGAGCGAGAGAGAGGAAAGTAAAAGTGGTTTACCGAGCTCGCACGAGTGCAAACTCTCCACTCCCGCCCACCAGAATCCTCCCTCATCACATGCGTCGAACAAGTGCAAGCTGAAAATTCCACCGTCACCCGCAATTCTGCGGCAAATCGGATATTTCAGAAATGAATGAGTAAACGCCAAACTTTTCCGCCGATGGATGGTATTCGTTAATTCTCCTTACCCAATTTTTCAACATCAACGATTTTAACGAAGTAATTTTTCTATAAACCAATTTAATCCTCTCCATTAATTTTCATTCCAATCTCTACCACATTTTCCTTGATCATGAACTACAATTTATCGTGTTTCATCGAATGAGACATTTTTCAAATAAAATGGAGTGCGCAAGATTGAAGTATAACACGAAATGCGCGGTGAGAGAAAACTACCGGGAAATACTTTTACCTGGGCGAATCGGTGAACGACGAATGAAAAGTGTTAGCCATTTCGATCAGCAATAAATCTCGTATAAAAGGTGTGCTCTAGTCGATGAGAAATGTTGAGTTTTGTGTTGGGTTGAGGGGGAGGGAAGAGAGGGTGGCATAATGGGTGTTCTCGTCACTCGTGTCGACGCCACTTTTCGAGTTTATCACCTACTATTCTAGGAAACTTGGGATCTCAACGGAGACCATTTCGAGAAGGGAGGGAATATTTGCATGGAATAGAGATTCGTTATCGTGAAAATTTATACTCGAAATTTAGGGGATTTTGAGGTAATTGAATCGATGTTTATATCCACAAATCTTCAGTTTTTTCCAACTGTTAGTCCAGAAGGAATATAGTAGTAGTAATAACAGCTAAACGGTAAGTGGTGATAAGAAGTATGCAAATTGTTTCCGTTATTCCTCCGTTTTTTGCAAACAATTATATTCTTTCAAATGTTTTGTTTGCACCGAATAGGGGTTTAATCAGAATTTTTAACTGTTTTTTTTTTCAACATATACAGAGAGGAAACTCAACATTGAGTTTAATTTTATATTTTTCGATGACTCGAAAGAACACCGAAATAGGGGATGGAATTGCGGAGTGACAAATCATTTTCTTAAGATAATTTTCAAATTTTCATTCAGTATTTAGCGAGATTTATCGGATATTCTTAGTGAGACGTTTGTCAAATTGAAGAGAATGAATTTAAATAAAATAATAAAAATAATTTATTGGCTGAGTTGACGAAGTCCTAACAAATTGAATAATTCACCCAGTCATTTTGAATAGCGAATGTATTTCTTATCAAATTAACGACCATTTTATTTCGAAACAAAACTGCCTTCAAACATCAACTTGCGGTGAGATAAAATTACCCCTCGGTGAACTCCGTCTGATAAATTCACTCAAGCTTTTGCGACAATTTACTTCCTACCCTGCCACCTTCAGTGAGTTATAAAATACATGTACGCCATCGACGTCAGATTAAATAAACAGCGTCAATTGGATAAAATCGTTTGCACCCAGTGCTTTCAACTGCGCCAGACGAATAAATTTCTTCCACAATTTTCAACACCAGATATTCCACCATTTCATCGAATTATTCCGGAAAAATGTACATCTCCATAGTGAAATATACCATTTGTAACTTCATTGATTGAGCAATCATCGGTCGTGAAAATCCGTAAACAAATAGTGAGAAAAGCCGACAGCTGACTCAAGCATCGGTGGTATCTGAAGGTGTAGGAATGGGAGAAGCATTCAATTCGCTGTGTCCACACGTCGGGTGCCCTCGCTTATAACTTTGCCTACGATATTCCCTTTACCCTCCTACCACTCTTCATCGCACAGTTGGCTCTCTGTACAAACTACGGCAAAACGTGATCCCCACTGAACTTTCCCTCGTGCTTTGCTAGATAATTGGATTTTCAGGATGAACGTTTCGCCGCTCGCCAGGCGATCAATGCACCATTCTCAGAAGCCACGAGTAAAACTATGGGAGTCTCAATCAAGGTAGAGTGGAAATTAATTCAGGCTGGTGGTGGGTTCGATATCAATTAGGAATCATTGCAGGTGGAAATGGAGAAGGTCCTAACTTGGTCAAGGGAGTAGTAAGAGCGAAATTTCATTGCCACGTGGGGAGATCTAAAATTGAAACTCACTATCTGACATCCTATGGAAAATGTCCACTGTAGAAAAATCCCAGTGTATCAGCGACTTTGTAATTATTAATCTGTTTGCAATGTATACAAGAGAATTGAAAAAAAAAAATCTTCATTTGAGAGCAATCTCCTTGAAGCTCTCAAACAGAATTCAATGTTTCCAAATCTCTTCGTTAGCCTCATAGGTATTGAGGATTTAACAGGCCCCACTCTCCCAGTATTTTACCTTGGTATTATTTTTTCTGTCTGACAAACGCGTAAGGGCCAAAACTTGTGATCCTAGAGTCAAAAGAAAAACTTCGTACCCAATGAATTCTCACTGAAGATTTAAAATTTCCCAGCTCATTAAGAACTTCGGGAGTTTTTTTTTCCTACGAAACAAACAAGTTCAGAATTGTTTGTGAGAGAAAAATTGAAAACAATCAAATGCAACACAAAAATCGCAGACTGAGTGATAACTATTCAACAGAACAAAACAATTTTAATAACGAATTTAATCTTTTTTTTATCCAGATTTGAGATTGCTTTATCGTTCTCATTTATCACTCGGAAAATTCTTAAAAAAACTGAAAACAATGGAAAATCTAAGAAAAAAAAATTCATATCACATTGCATTAATCCTGTCGTATTGAACAGTTTTGACCCTTCGATTATTGTCTGCCGAAGACACCCCATAATGAATAGCGGAGGAATGAAAAGAGAAATAGCGGAGAAAAGCCCGTCAAGGACCGCTCAAGCAAAAAAATTAAAAAAAGAAAATAAAAGGAACAAGAGAGTTTGAAAAAAAAAGTGGAGCGAGAGGAAAATGAATAACTCGTTTCCTCGATTCGTTCTGAATTATTTTGCCCTTCCCATTGTCTACCGGTCACGGTCCTCGACAACTCGACAATGCACCCCCCAACGTATCCCAAACATCGACAATATTTATCGTTCTTGGTGCTCTATCCCCCGCCCATTCACAGTGAATCCAGAAATATAATGATAATGGAGAAAAAACTGGTATGAGGCCAAAGTGAGTTTGTAACGCAGATTCGCGATTACACGGAATAGAGGTGTGAAAAAAAAAATAGAAAGCAGCAAAAGTAGCTGAAGGAGATCTTTTATAAGTCTGACGAAGGCGAGATTACTTCCTTGACACCGCCCCCTCTCGCCCTCGCCGCCCCTCGACGGGATGGGTTCAAGAAGCTTCGGGGATAAATCCTCAAACCTAGTTCCTCGAAGCCCAATCTTCCTTACTTTCCATCATTCGCCACATCTTTAGCTTTCGCATTTTGTGCTCTGATCTTTTAGTGCTGGGTGGATGCCTAATTCAAGTGGTAAGCCCGTAGAAAATTGAACTCTTCGACACGTCTATAATCTCTTGTTGAGCTGTGGAATTATTGGATGGAGTGGGTGAACGGATGCGTCGAACTTTTTCGAGTAGTAGGGGATGAGATTACTAGTCCATTACTTCTTTATTAGAAGAGATAGGAGTGAAAAATAATCAAACTCGAAGTAGCTAAAATGAGCAAGATCTCCAGAGGAACTATCGACAGACGACATTGAATTGAATAATTTTCTTTATCTCATGAATTTCGAATAATTCAAGATAATCTTAAGAAAATAATGAACTCTCCTTCCAACCTCGCAAAGTATTTAAACGTTACAATTATAAATTAAATCATTTGCAAACTAATTCTGAAAAATTTATAAATTTAGCAGGAATCTTTATAAATCTTGAGAACAATAATAAATAATTCATTCTGATACGTTATACCCTCGACTCTGTCGTTATCTACACCAGTTGGATTTGATGCTGATACAGTTGGCACAATTCTGTTGTCACCCGCAACTTATTATCAATATTATGGACAAATGATACCCGGAGATAAGAGGTAAGGCAAAAGATGGAAATGAGCACGTACACTCGCTGACAAATGGACAATCTGCGCATTTTCTTCTATTGTTTTTTCTCTTTTTTCAACTCTCTCGAACTTTACAAATGAAGCAATCAATACCATAAAAAATACATCAACGCAGCGCATACCCTAACACCTCCCTCCCCCTTGCCCCAACATCAGAATCTTGAAATTGAATACATACAAAATACCATGAAGTACAATAAAATAAATAAAAAATCCTCAGTCAGTGATATTCACCGTTCCTCAGTCACTTGATATTCCCCCCAGTACGGAGAAGAGAAACATAAAGAGATACGTTACCAATGCAGCCCTCAAAGGAATTTCTATTCAACTATTCAACTAAATTTACCAGAAAGAAACGATTCAATTATTGTACCGGTAGAATATGAGTCCTCTTTTTTCCCTTTCGGAATATCGTTTCATTGAAATTATTTCAAACCATTTCCTTTTTTTTATTGAGTCGCACCCGAATGGCTCAAAGAGAAATTTTTACGAATTTATTTCAAATTCATCAAATAAAAAGTTAATGAATTTCAATTGAATTGTTATAAAAACTGAATAGTTACGCAAAGATGATTAGAAAGGGTTAATTGAATTTATTCAACAATTTTTCTAATTCTATTACTGCCATTACTAAAAAATGTTGAAAATTTCATTCTCATTCAATTTCTAATATTGTTTTTCTCTCATAAAATTACCAAACCAATTACCTAAATTAATTCATGAACTAATCAATCCATCAGCTTCAGGCGTAGAAGCAAAATTAATTTCCAAATGCTGCATTGGTGTTCCTAATGATGCCGATAATATATACTGGCCGCCTTGCAAAATCAATAATACACGGAATAGTTTACACTAAATGCATTGTCAGATCGGAAGGAAACAATTATCACAGTTCGACGCCTTCGCTCCCCCTCTCGCGGTTGTGCTGTCATTCGCGTAATGGACAGTACTTCGGTAAAATTCAATAAAAACGCAGACGTCAAGACGTGAAATATCCTCGAAGTAATATAAAAATACCAATATCGCAACACTTAGTCCTCAGCCCTTCTCCATGCATGGATATTCTGGTTTACCCTTCCGCACCCCCCATTTACCATTTCACCTTGCACATCGATATCCAACCGCATGGCGCCTGCCGGATATAAAACAATACCGTCATACTGCCAATACAACCCCAAATGTGATCATCAATGCTTTTCGATTAAATTAAATCGTTGTTTTTTTTTTTCGTTTCAGTGTAAAAGGAAAAATTTGTCGCTTTTTTTTCCATACTTTCGTCGAATATTTACGAGGTATGATGGATATCTGTGGTAAATGGATTTTCCACCCGTTAATTTAATTTTCCAGCGGAGGATTGAACCGCAAATAATTGTGCTTTGTTAATTTCACTTGTTAACTTGCCCATTAAGGGAAGTTATTGCAATGATCGAAAATAAAAACTGGCAGATTTAAATGATATCCTTTCTGAGCTGATTTTGGAGGGATGTTCGTATGGGGTGAGGAAAATTTTGATCAACGATGTTTCTCGAGCTAATCAGCTGATTAAAATTTTATGGATGGCGTATGAACGTCAACGCGTCCATCATGGAAGCGAGCGCAGCGAGCGACCAACAGCCCCGAAACAACGCCACTTGTTTTGTTTTCAAATTGTCAAATGTAAGTCAAATGATATTGTTGGTATAATGAATGAAATGATCATTAAAAATTGATTAAAAACTGATAATGTCTGTATGCAATAGAACTGCACAGTGAGACAAAGCAAAAATTGTCAATTGTTAATTGTTTTATTCCTGAAATTCTTTACGGAAATAGGTGATGATAATACCAACGACGCAGTCTTCAAAGAAAATGATAAATAATTATTCCTACGAAGATTTTATAATGTTCACACATGCTCAATCCCGGAAAAACTTCCAGTCCGATGGTAATTCTACATATAAAAGTGTCGTCGGTCATAAAATTCAAGGATAATGAAGACTGGATTCAGTGGGCGACAACTCAATGGGTAATGAGAAAAAACAAAGCGAATGAAAATCCTCGAGTTCGCGCTCTGTTGGAAAAATTGAAAAAAAACTCTCACTCTGTGTAATCCCCCCTTGGGCATTAACGCACAAAGTGGAATAAAGTTTCAGAATAATCGATTTCCCGCACTCATTCTCGGAGTGCAAATGGCCTCATTGGTGGGTTGACAATAATGTCGAAAAATAATTCTTCGTTCGTCCTTGTCTTTGGAAAAAAAAACGGAAAAATTTCCCCTATTTAATTGATTCTTCTGTAAAACGTGACCTCAATTCACGGGATGAGGAAAAATTTTAAAATGTTATTGAAAAAAACAGATTTCAGAGAAACAAATCAGATAAAATATAAATAGCCATTTAACTTGCAATGAAAAATGTAAATATATTCGTGAATTCTAAATCAATTAAAAATTATGTGCAATTCAGTGCTGAATATTCATGCTTTCATTAAAACATGAAACAATTGTTTTCAAACAAGCAATTGCTTTTGAAAACTATTCGAAAATTTAGACACTCAATCATCTTTTCCATAAAATTTAAATGGTTTGAAAATTCAATTTTTTTTGCGAGTTTGTTTTCAATCGTAAAAACTCTGGTCCCTTGCGTTGCACGCATTTTACTCCACTTCTGGGCCACCCCGTAAAAGACGAAAAACGAAAAAAAAAGCTGATAACTCTTTTTTCCCTTCCATTTTTCATGCGGTCTCCGGAAAGAATTGGAAAAAAATAAAATACGTAACACAGTTGGCAGGTGGAATAAATTGTGTGCAGTGGTGTAATGCGCACTGATGCTTTGAGCCATTGCCAAGCCAATTCTAACGCGTCGGGTCCTGAGGTATCGCGCGATGGATTCTCTAGGGTGTCACACGCCCTCACTCTCAACCCGAGAAGCCGTAACGGCTATTGGCTAAAAGAGAAGACGACGCAAAAAAAAAAGGAAATGACGGTAATGAGAGAATCGAGAGGGGAAAATTAGCAATTGGCAATGAGGAAATGTTAACGATGATGGAAGGAGCCAATACAGACTTTGGGAATTGGAATAAATTTGACGTGAGCCAATCGAATCAGTCGGATCTGCTGGGAATGTTCCGGGTCAATGAGGATATTTTGGCTAGTGTGAGGAATCCTTTTTAGACACTCTCTAGAGGAAATTCATGTGATTTGGAATATATTGCGAAGTACTAATAGCAAAAAGGCAATTTTTAAAAATGTTTATGGAGTTATTGTAAATCAACAAAATCATTGAAATTGTGATTTTGTGAATTTTCTATTGACTCAATAATATCAATATTGGTCCCTGAATTTTTAACGCACAATATGATCATGTTTTTTCTAGTTGAAATCCAAATGGATGTTTGATGTCAAATATGAAATCATTCATTGAATAAATAAAATAACGGACAATGTTGACAGATTGAAATATTTCTCATTCATTTAAATGATGTTCTTGAATAGAATGTTATCCAGCATTTTCATTTATTCTTCAAATACGGAGATGAAATAATGGTAATAAAAAAAAACATTCTATTTTCAATGTTTGACAATTTCAATCATAGGCTATCGATAAAATCTCGATTGTTTGCTAAAAGAACATTGTATTCATTTATTTATTTAATTTGCAATATAATGAACCTCATTTCCTGAACGATATCAAACATTTATGCATTTATAAAATAAATAATAAGTAGAGAATGGAAATGAATTTTTTGTCACTGCTGCTACATTCAGCTCGTGCCGAAAAGTGCCTTTTCGATCACTTGTGATCGAAAAGAACTTTTCAATCACTTGTGATTGAAAAG
>JAPYZN010000113.1:0-56650 GCA_030522865.1 Psyttalia lounsburyi
CCCCCCCCCCCCCCCCCCCCCCCCCTTCCACCAAATGAGTGTGCTGACAGTGCGTCGCCAACACCGGACGTTTTCGCACAAACGAAACATCACTCGTCGCGACATTACTGGAGTCACGTGATCGTCGCCCATGCGAATTCAACAGTGTATATAATTAAATGTAATAACTGGAGCACATCTCGGTGGAAAATATTTCCATGAAATTACAGAAAAAATTATGGTCTTTTTTAGATGAATTCATTTGCATGAGGGATTAACTTTTTTTTTTTTCATTCCGGAGGGCGGGAGAAAAAAAAAGCCGTTTCAATTTTTAATTAAAGCAAATTATAGAGGTATCACCTGTTGTTTAGTGTTTTGTTTAATTAATGGAGTAGAATTTTGCAATTTCATTCTGAGAAAGATTATTCAATCGTGGATTAACCCAAATAATTAAACATCGATCTCTAACTTTTTTTATTATAAAAAAAACATTGATCTTTTGAAATGTGCATTAGAAAATAATCACCTGTTTTTTTCGGCGAATCTAATTAATTTTTTATGGGAAGGAAGGTTGTAAAAAAATCACAACTTAATGTGATTTAAATACCACTCATGGGGTAATATTGTCTTCAAATTTTCGCCCCCAATTTAATCCGAAAAATTCAGGAAGATTATATGGAAAAAACTGATAATAATGTGGCCAGCTGATCTACATTAAAAAAAAAATCTTATCACCAGAATACTTAATTCCTCGATGGTGACAGTGCGTCGCCAGCAGCTCAGCACTTCAACCCACCCGAAACGTCGCAACGTAGCAGTAGTCACGTGATGGTCGCCCATGTGAATACACGTTATATATAATTAAACGTAATAACTGCGAGTCAGTGGGTGGCAGGGTGGGGGCGGCATACGCAGTCTCACGCGCTACTCAACAACCTAACAAAAGGGGTTGGTATTTATGTATCAAATGCACTAGCCCCCCTCTCCAGCCGAGAATTATAGGAGTGAAAATGCAAGAGTGTGGGAGCATTGACGCGTGAATAGGTCTCGTCTTGTGGTCACACTGGGGACCAAAATGTACATAATACTCAAAATGTTGAACAAGGCGAGTCAACTGGCACGTGACTATAATTTTGTGATTCCCAGCGTGAATAAAGAGCTGATTGGATGCATATACTGGTGATATAGAGTGGCCCTGCGTGTTTGCAAGCGATCCTCTATCCCATTGCCGCCATATACGCCATTTCAAACCCTATATTCAGGGATGTATATGTATACACTCTGCTCTCGTCTACTCCCGGGAGTCCTGGCACGCCCTCGCGCCCTGTAATTCGATTGTTTGGCAAATTCGGTTGTTAACGGGCTGACTGTGCGGTTGATTAGGCCTATGGTTGACTCGAGAGACTTGGTGAATTAAAAGTGTGGGAGAGGTGAGGCCATGCGTATCGTGATTTTTTTTCTGGCCAATACTTTTCGAAGTACTCGCCCGGAGATATCTTACACATGTAAATTTGTAATTTCTTTTTTTCCCGGCTTATTTCGTACAATATTTGAATAATTTATTTTTATTCACACTGTGCGATAAATTACGAGAGTTCTAGGATTTTTCGTAATATTTTCAAATGTCGCAGGAATAAATTGTAAATTTTGTTTTCATTTCACGAAATGTCAACAACGGATATCGTGTCAACTTCATAATTCATAATTAAACGGGAAAAAAATCTTATTTTTGCTATTTGCATGTGCTCTCCATCTGATCCTTGATTTCCCTTCTGAACACATGAGAATCAACTCGCCTTGAATTCGTTAATTTGCGGAATGAGTTAGGGTGACTCGTTGTAAATCGTGCAAGAAACGTAAATCAAGTTGGTCCTTCAGTGGCTCTAACCGGCGTCGAGTCCTTTCGATTTCAATTTAAATCGAATGATTCCGGGGCGTGGCTCCCGGACCACCAGGACCCTCCTCCCCTCCCTCCGTGGGGTGAAGATTCTTTAATATTCAAAGTGCGGAGGGCAACGCGCGCCTGGCTTGGCTAATGAAGAATGACTTTCTGGAGTTTTCAACGGGGGACACCAAGAGGAATGTGTTTTTGTCAACCATCCTCGTCTATTCTTGCTCACCCTCGAGAGCATCACCAATTTCGTAGACACTAGGCAAAGCCTTGGGATTTATCCTCGTTCTCCCTCGGGTAAAAAAACAATGTAAAACAACAGGTTTTAAATTCGATCGTGAAATAAATACGAGAGGCAGGGGGCGAAAGGTTTAAAAAATGTTCTAGTGATTTCGGAGTCAAAAGTTTTTTTGTGATTTTACGGAAATAAAAACAAAAAAAATGGCATTAAAAATTCGTAATTCACCGAAATATCAGTACAATTTGTTTTCGGAAAATTAATGAAAAATTAAGTGAATATTATTTGCAATTAATGGAAAGTTCTCAAAAACAAATATTTCGTAAAATTCCCTTCAATGTTTTTTCGATTAACATCAATATTATTTTTAGGTTATACAAACCGGGGAATGAGTATAAATTTGATTATCTACAAAATGGCCTCTATAATTTTGGATTTTTATTTTGCCGTGCTGGTTAAATAATGAAATTCCATATGTGAGATTCAAATTTAATAAAAAAAAAAACAAGAACGTATGGGTGAACGAAATGAAGAAAAATACAAATAATATAAAATGGCAAACTAGAACGGTTTACCGGTTTACCGGTTTGTATAATTAAAGATATTCCAACGGATATGTTGAGATAGCTTTGTTTTAAAACCAAAATTGAAATACATACCCTCGTTCTATCAGGCGACGTCGATGCATCTAAATGAACATTTCAGTGTTATTTTTAGTTAGCAAAAACAGGGGAATGAGTTAAAATTTTATTATCATCAAAATGGCCTGTATAATTCCGGATTCTCATTTTACTGTGCTTGTTAACCGGTAAAATTCGACATGGGATGAAAATTGAAAAACATCGGGAAAAAACCAACAGCGAATAGATGAACAGAACGAAAAACAAAATGTGGGAAAAACTGAGCGTCCATCGCATTGCTGAGTGAGCGAATTTGGCGCCCGGGGTATAACCGGGGACTATCTCCCGTGTATCCTCGATCCCGGGGCTGTACACGGGTACACCTATGTTTTCAATTTTCATTTTATACTCCCCGCGCCCCCTTGTTTCCTCGTCCTCCCCTTCTACCTCGGGTATAGCTGTCGCTAATGTATCGCTTGGCCGTCGACATATTTTGCGATTTTACCTTCACTCTCCCCCCTCGCTATTTGTTTCCTCGTGACAAAAATAGATAGAAAATTTTTTCGGTTCATAGTTCGGTATTATCCACCGGCGTCGTACTATGTATATAACCCAAGGCGCGGGGAGAACATGATTTTCGATACACGATTATTGTTCCGGTTTTTTTTGTGAGGCCATGGAATACATGCGAGAGAAAATTAAAAACATGAATTTTAATCTATCTTTTTTTGTGACCTGGGGAGGAATGAAGGCACCCCCGGGTGCCGGGTCGGGTTGATTAGTCATATTTTTAAATTGATTATGGGAATTGTGGGGGAAGGGACACATCAAGGGAAATTAAAACTATAAGGTTAATTTTTTAACCACCAGAAAGAGGATTTTCGATGCATTTTTTGGGGTTTTTAATTTACTATGGAATTATTTCATCCATTTCAAACAATTTTAATTTGAAAGAAAACTGATTGGATTCTTTTTTCTCAATTAAACCATTAAAGGCAAACTCACATCAAAGAAGGGATTTTGTATATCGTTCCAATTCTTACTGAAAAAAATGGATAGTCAAGACCATTCTAATTAAAAAATTCTCGATTGAAATTAATCAAGATAAATAAATTCGCGGAGTGGCTGTCCCTTTGGTTGCAATTAAAACCATTCCTTTTTCAATGAGGACAATGGAAAATTGTATGCTTACACTATTCCGGAGTTTTGTATTTCCCTTTACAAACGCATTCACCTTTCATGTACTTCTATTGTTAATTGGAATGATTGTTTTATCGATCTCAAACAAATATTATTCTTAAAACAGTTTTGTCGGCAATTTAAAACAAAAAAACTAGTTACTGCCAGGCGATATTTATGCAGACTCTTTTACATTTGTTTGTTAATATTCAGAAATAAAAATCAGCGAGCGAGAAAAAATATCAAAACTCGGTCATTTTTTTTAAACGTCCAAACGTAAAATTCCACGCGAAGCATTTATTATTAAAATGGCACATTCCATTAGTATTTCCACAATTTTTAATGCTCAGATGTAAAATTTCGCAACACAAATTTTCATTTGAATTGCTTAATGTTTAATTTTTACGTTAAAAATATTGGAAAATTTTTCACAGCTCTGAAGTTACCTTTTCACACACCAAACCGTGAAAATTTCCTCCTAAAATTATTTCCCCTCTCAAATTCCATTTTCTCTCTATTAAAATTAAAAACTCGAGTATACTTATACATTTTTTCCATAATCATTTGGAATATTATTTCTGAGTTTCTGAGGGACTATTAAAATGCGAAAAATTAATGAATAAATAAAAATCGAGTTTCACAACTCGAGTCTCTGAAAAAATTGCGACAACCTAAAATAATCCAATTAAATAAATTCACACATGACCTCTCACCCCATAAAATCCTTCTGTTTTCCCTCGCAACAATGAGAGAAGCCCCAGAATGCGATTGAGACAAGGGGCATACAGTTGTCCGTATTTTCGGTTGTCCTGTAGCACGCGAGTGCTACACAAAACCCCACGGAGGTCTGAATGAGCGAACACCCCAGCCGGGGGGTGGTAACGGAGGAAGCGGGGAGGGGAGGAGATAGGTTAGAGTTGTGGGAGGACACGGGGATGGCCCAAAGGCAGCAGTGAACAGGACGGTTGTTTCCCACGGAAGACGAGCGACCCCGGGGCTGTTATATCGAAGAGAGAAGGGGGTTGAAGGATGGGCTTTTGGATACGATATCGCACTGTCTCTGTTCTCCTACCCCTTCAGCACGTACACGACTGGGTACGGGTCTCCTGTATCGCGTTGTCTAACCAATTAACGGTATTGAGCACGACCGTGGAAACTGACACCCTTGTAGTGTGAGTGCAACTATTTTGGTACAAGTTCACATACGTTACAACTTGGCTACGTGTTCCCAAATATTTCGATGTCTATGGTCATTAATTACTCCCATTTAATCTAATTAATTTATCTTTTTTGCGAGCGAATAATGGACTGACAAACTGATATTTTCAATTATATAAAAAATTAATAAATATGATTTTTTTTTTACAAAAAAACCAGTCACAAAGTTTAATTTCAAATTCAAAATAAAAGATTCACAAAGTTAAAACCAAGTCAGAAATGTTGAGCTGAAATTACCTTATTTTTTTGCTCATGTCAATGTCAACTTTTTGGCCATTAAAATACAAGTTGGATCATGGAAATCGCATCATTAGATCAGGAGATAAACAATCCTTGAGCTATGTGCATTAAAACGAAATGTTTCCTTCTCTCGATTGCATTGCATCTCAATGACCTCTCGCCTGAGAAACCAGATGACTTCCACAAGTTCCAATCGCGTCAACGAGATTCTCCCAAGTCCAAATAAAACCCCCATAAAATAAATTGCCCCGGTAAAAAAAACTTTTCACTGATCTTCTATTGAATGAAAATGACCCGCGAGTACCGGAATAATGAGGCACTTAATCGTCGTTTCCACGGGGGGTGGAGAAGGGGGATTTTACCATACACAAACGAAAGCCATGAAGTGGCTCAATTCGAGAATACACATGAGGAGAATTCTAAGCTCAGGCAGTCATCCTCTATTTTTTTTCACCTCTGTAACGATATTTTCTGGCTGTTAAAGAGCATAACGATGCCACGTCGCAAAACCGATCTCAAAGGGACACCAAATGGCAACCGTCGTAGTTCAAAGAGCCAGTGCAGAGAAAAGCAAGAGAGAAGTCTTCGGAATATAATGAACTCGAGCTCGTTCCACCGAAAACGAGTGCTGATACGAAGCATCGATTTTTTTCCCTCTCCTACCCCTGAAAACTATATTTATACAGTTTATTCTGCTCCTCATCCCCTCGTTTGGATGGCGCTCAGTCTCGGGCTGAAGCATCGACTAAAACTGAAAAGTGCCCGTCCGTCCGTGTCTCAACGACAAAAGGGAAAATAGACGCCTTTGACTGACGACTTACGACAGGCCAGACGTCGGTACCTCAATATTAGCATTTCGCCGCACTTCCACTCCCCGGGAAAACCTCAAGCTCCGAAAAGACTCCTTTGATGTGATTTCCGATGGTACACTGACAGTTATGAGGGAAATTTTACCGCCCCGAAATAGGTGGATTAGGAATGAATGAAATATTTATGTTTTAATAGCGCGGAAATTCCCTTTGAACTGCAAAGCCGAAATTTTTTTCTTCCCTGGAGGATCAGATGAATTTATGAATGTGAAACAAAGGATGAGCCATGTTTGTTTTGGTGATGGGGGAATTAACAGTTGAATAATTTTCATTAATTTAAATGTATTTCTAAACAAAAAAAAATGTTTCTTTAAGATTTTTCTGTCTAATATCCTGAAGATATTTTAGTCAGTGAGAAAGTGGGTTAAAATCGACGATCGTTAGTCATCAATAATTTAAGAATCGCAGAATCGAATTCTCCATTTCTTTCTTGATTTCGAAAATATCTGAGTGCCCCAAATGAGTCCTTTGTCACGAAATACTGAGAATTAAAGGTGATTTTCTACATGTGAATAATACACTTTTCTCGATATTCTCTTGAAGGTCCAGAAATACCCACTCAAAATTGGGGCAAATAATTCAATTCCATCAAGTCACAGAGTATAATTCTTCGGAATACACTTGGGCATTCTCTTCTTGATTAAGTCCAGTTGATTAATCATCCCCAGGTTAGTCCAGTGAATCGTCAAGGCACACGTAACTGGAAATGAAGGTAAACCACCTGGGATTCGTTGACACGCGTTGGTTTGTCCTCCTCCCCGAAATGGGCTAGGATACATCACAAGCCTAAACCTCCTAACGCCGACGATTCTATATCACGCGTCGATATAACATACGTCCCGGAAAGGGGGCCTAAACCTCCTCTTCCATATAACGATCGGTGGAGGAAACACGATAGGAGGATGTTACCTAGCCACAGTTATGCCCGCTTATACGACATTGGGCAGTGTACGTTTTCAGTTAGAGTACCCCCAGGACTATTTAACGACCATTTTTGGTCGTTCAATGTTAGAGGACACACTCTAGAGAGCTCTGTTACGGATCATAAATCCGGGAAGTGTCATAGGACTCGCGGCCTCCGACGCCACATGATACGCCCGGGTTATTTATTTTTTCGTTTTGGGGTGGGCTGACAATTATCCCAATCAATCAGCCAAATATATTTTGTATAAATTACGGAACAACTGGCGTCATTCGCAATGGCAAACGTTATCTGGATATTTTTTGAGACTGAAAGAGATCAAATGTGGAACGTTCAGCAGATTCGACGGAAAATTTATGATTTATTTATTTGAACTCAAAAATTCTTGGACTCAACTTTTTGCTATGGTTTGTTCCCTAAAATTTGTTACTCCTGGTTGAAAAATTACTACACCACTTGTCCCCTCGGCTGTGAGGAAGATGAAAAAATCTAAAATTCTATTCACAAACTACTGGAATTTATGCGCTATTTTTCTTCAAATTTCCCCTCCAGACACATTTGTTATGACGAAAATTATTGAACTATCATTGAATCCCAATTTATTCCCCGAGCGAAACAAACAACTCTCCATGATTTACAATTACCTAATTGGGAATGCATACAAAGCAAATCTGAATGATTAATTCGTGAGCTCAATGCAAATTTGACAATTTCATTCACCCAATTAAACCGAAATTCACCTGAATATATATCTGCACTCATTCCCGGCATTCACGAAATCCACCCCATCTGAAATGCCTCCGATTCATGTCGAAAAAAATCAAAGAACACTACTCAGTCCTTACAACCCCATAAAAACTCATGTACATCTCTCTCAACATCGATCGGAATGTTGATAACCCCGTTATTACCCCTATCACCTGTCGAAATTTCTCACGCGGTGCGAGTCACTCCTAAAAAACGAACACATTGCCCAACCCAAAAAAGCCAAATTCCGGTGACACGCGATACCTGTATCACTTGGGGGGATTTGGATCGTTTTTCGTCCTCCCGCTGATCAAAAATTCCCAAGTCCATTGAATTTTCAGTCAAATTGGACATTAATGATTGTTTTTTCTTACCAACTATATATTAAATATACAACTTTTTTGAAGAAATGTCAATCGACTTCTTCCACCAATGAATTTAATTGGTAATAGAAAATGTTGTCGTTATTTACGTTAAAAAAGTCAAAAGACTGACCATTTAATCCAAAATTTATATAATTAGAAGTTCAACTTAATTTTTTTATTCTCCAAATTTGGAAGCGGTTTAGAAAAATCTTACGTACTGCCTTGTTCATTTTTTTTATGACTTCATTATTACCCCCATCGTTTCTCGAAATTCTCACGCGGTGTGATTCCCGCCCAGAAGGTGAGCATTTCTTCCTCCCCGAGAAAAGCCAAACACCGATGACACGCGATACCTGCACCGCGTGGGGGGGATTTCGGTCGTTAGTCCGGCTTCTTGACAATGCCCGATGGACCTCTCCTATAGATCGCGTTACATCAACTGGGTCAACTATTATGCCCCCATCTCCTTCCAATGCACGCGAAGCTCATCGAGTGCGAGAGAGGTCTCGACCTCACTCGACATACGTCTTTCCATTCATTGTCACTGGATCTTTCTACACGCGATACAGTCGCGCTATTCAAAGAGCCCCCTCCTATAGCGCGCAATACCAAGAGAATAAAAAAAAAAAATGAAAGAAACGTCAGTACCTTTTCACTAAAAAAAAGTGACATGAAAAGTCTCGAGTGAGAATGACACTTGACAGGAAACAATTGATTTTTTTTTTCTTATGTCAAGGGGATATCGAGAGTGAAGTCTCGTGATATTGAGATCGCATGCGGTCAACTGCATCAACCGTGCCAAAGGTGATGGTATCAAAGGGCTCTTGTCATGTCAAAAATGGATTTTGAAAAGAGGAAATTCAAGGGGTAGACATCTTGATTTACTTCAATGGATTACATAGGGACTATTCAGTGGAATTGGAGAATTTTAGGCAGCAAACGATCATCTATCTATCAGGTTCTAAATGGAAAATTAGAATTATCAGAATTTTTTGACTGACCTTCTACAATTTTCTAGGGAAAAATGATACTGAAAATGACAATTCTGGTAGATTTTTCCCTGAAATTTGGAACTCAAAAAAAAATCTCGTTACAACGTACTATCTCATATTAACAAACGATTTTTCCCTTTAATCAAATAAATCAAATAAACTTCGAGTCTCACGATATCAAGACCGGATGCCGCCAACGGGATCGCCCCTAGTGAAGGTGATGCCATCAAAGGCCTCTCGTCACGTCAAAAGTTGCAATTTAAAAAAACGGCGAATTCAAGTGACAGACATCTTGATGCAGTCCAGTCGATCGGATCAACGATCCTGTTACATACTCGTAACACGATGCCACGGGTAACTGACACTGTAAAAAGTTCGGAGTATATGGCAAGTTCTGATTGCTTGGGTTTCATATTCAAATTGAAAAGAGGCGAGGGAATTTTTCAGTGAAGTGAATATTGTTGACTTTGAATACTCCTCTTGCAATTTTCCTGGAGTGAGTTAAAGAAGCGTTGGAACGTTAAAGTTAAGTTCGAACGAAAATACATAAATCCGGGGGGGTCGGAGGGAAGGGAGAGGTGGGAGGAGGGAGGAATGGTGTTGGGCGCTGGGCGTACGTTGCCGTTTGACCCGGATCTCAACGATTTACAAGGCAAACTTTGGTAGAGCAGTGTGAGCACGTTTTGCGAGATATTCCGGGGCTGGCGGCATCGTTTGGAGCTTCTTAAGGGAGTTTGTCACGTCGCTATCCTCCTCACACTCGGGCCCTCTTACATTTTCCAACTGGTTGTGTCGGAGGGAGGTTTATGTACTTGCGATATGTACTGGGCTTTTTGGGGAGGGGGAAAGAGAATTAAACGACTGATGGCCCTGCAAAGAGAGCGAGAGATGCGCGGATGAGAAGGGGGGGTTATGAAATCGGACGCTGGTATTTATGAGGAAACTTGCTCGTGTTTCAGGGACATGTGAATTTCCGGCGGCATGGGCGGGACAATGGTTCCAGTCCGGAAAGGAATCACCAGTCACTGTTAATGCTACCAACATTGGTGAGCGTACCTGCATAGAGAAGAAGGGAGATATGTACGTCGTTTATGATAAGTGAGTATCAACAATTTTAGAAGATTTATTTTGCGATTTCTTCATTCAAAATTCGGGCATTTTTGTGCAGCCAACGTTTAATCTACTCACGGTAATTAGGTTTGGAATTATAAATGAATAGCGCGATTTCTTTTGTATTAAGGATTTATCCAAAATAAATATTTAAGAAAAAATATGTTTTTTTAGGAAATTTCAATCGGCATTAAAAATTTCCTTTTCCTTTTGCTCCTGATAGAGCAGTTATTGGAAAAATAGTCAATTACTCTTTCCCAATTTTTATTAACATCTTCGAAAAGGCAGAGTTCAAAAATAAAGAATTCGGCGCAGAGTATTTAATTTTTCATAAAAAAGCTTTTCGATGTATTTATTTAATTCTCGCAATTGAGAGTGAAGCAGTGAACAGTACGCTCTAATTCACTTAGTAACCAGTTTTTTTAATTTCAGCAGTTCCAGTTCTGGAGAGAACTACAACTGCTTGATAATAAACGACCGCCACATGAACGCCATCCAGTTTCGCGAAGGTGAGTAACCTCACGATACCATGATAGCCAATAACTGCAGTAAAAAAATAACAAACAGAATGCAAAAAAGCGAAAGAACATTGTCACGAGAAACTCGATACCACTTACTCTGCTATGGTTTGCATTTCTTGACGGGCAGCCAGTATATAAACACAGAGAATATCGTGATACCTTATCAACAGAGGCGCGTCGTATCGCTGATGGATTTTATGAGATCGACTCACCCAGGGTGACATACCTTACGGCTAAAATCATCATTGCGGTGTATCACATTTCACGATAAAAGTTATCTAAATTGATATTGTGGTTTCTGATGCCGACCAATTATTCCGGTAATTCAGAGCTTGAATTATCTCTGTGTGCCTCTCTTTTGCCGTGTTCTCGGGCAGATTCGAGTCATCAATTATGTCCAATTAGGGAGGTACGAGTTCCAATTAAATTCTTCCATTTAAAATCTGCGCGAAGAAATTGCGAAATATTTGAATCGGGTTTCAGCAGGCGACGAACGGTGACAATTTTCAGTATAAAAGATCTGAATTCACGGACAATTTCCGAAAATATCTAAATTGTTCAGTTTTTTTATGATTTTCCCAAAAAAAGAACTTATCCATTAAAAAGATGGAAAAAATCGAAATTACTATTTTCTAAATTGCAATCAATAAATTAATTCCTCATTCACTAATTAGTTCAACAAATAAAAAATGCGTGCAATTTTGTTTGCAAAAAAAAACATAATTTGTCATTCTCGAGATAAATATTCTTCGAATCAGAGATAAACTTTTTTTTTCTCTCCAAACTAATACATCAGACGTCTGAGAGGGGTCAATAGCATAATTGATCCATTGTACGGCTAAAAAAATATTCTCTTCATTTCGCCATGGCCCACGATTCGAGAACAAAGCCCCAACAGAACATATAAAGAAGAGGAAGGGTGAGGAGTCTAGAGATACGATTTTCGCGGGGATATCCTCTTGTTGTGGAAGTATCCAGAGCCATGAGAGCTTCTACAAAACGGAACATTGGCTCATCTAACGCTCGATGATTCCCGAGGTTGACGGGCGTGCCGTAACTAAAACTGACGTCCATTGTATCCTGCATTCGCCGCTGGGCCCTCGCAGCATATACCACTTCCAACCTATTCCCTCGGTCTATCCAAACTACTACGATATGCCATATGGCGGATTGCCCGGGCGTTTTAGTGGATTATCGAACGTACAATGAAAAAGGGAAAAAAAATTTCATCCTGTGACAGAATGATGATGTGCCCGAAATTCGAAATTGTTCGAAATTCACAAAGAGAATATCAGAATGACTGAAAATGCGATTGAAATTGCTTTAAGTATATTTCCAATATTTTTTTGTCGTGTTCGAGAGATATTTTTTGTTTCGGCTGCAATTTAATTGGACAGGGTTTTTCAAATTTGTAGGCCCCTTTTTTTTCTGTTTTTCTGATTTATGGTTAATTGGGTTTACACTAGAGAAACTGTTCATGAAGAGAAAAGGCGACGGGAAAATTCTAGGTGATTGTTTTCCTGAACTCCGAAATCAATTGTTTCATTTACTTTTTGGGAGTTCATACGGCATAACCAATTATTCCACAGATAGTATTCAAAATAACTGGATATACAAGCGATTTTTTAAATTGGTATATACAATTGAAATTGCTTCAGTTATTTTTCCGACATTTTTTTTTTCACGTCAGATTGTTTTTATCGGCAATTTAATTTGGCGCGCTTTTTGAACCTTTTGTATTTCTTTTTTATTTTATTTTGTGATTTCCGTCAAACGATGTCTGAATTGAAGCGAAATTTTTAGTGAAATGAAAAGTTGAGGGGGACATTGTATGCAATCACTTTTTTCACTCCGAAATCGGCTATTTCATTGGCTTCCGTCTGTATTATTCAGCGGTAACTCGGGTACGAATCATTTCACAAAGAGAATTTGAGACTAACTAGAAATGCGATTGAAATGGCTGCAATCATATTTCGGACGTTTTATCCATACGCAAGGATTTTTTTCCTCTAATTCAACTAAGCAGGTTTTTTTTTCATTTTTTGTCTCTTTTCCTTCCGAATTGGCGCTCTTCTTCTCCTTTATTCTCTGCTTTATGTCAAATTATATCTAAATTTGAAGTGACATTTTCAATGAAGAAGAAAGTTGAGGGGAAAATTGTATGCAACCCCTTTTCTTCACTCTGAAATCGGCTATTCCATTGGCTTTTATGGGATTTCCAACGTCATGTCTGTCTAATATATTTCCATCTGTATTATCCAACGGTACATCGAGGACGACCTGTTTCACAATGAGCATTTCCGAATGACAAGATATGCAATATAAATTGCTTGATTTATATTTCGGAGTATTTCAATTATTGAAAGAATCTTTTTCCTCTTCTATTTTTTGAATTAAATCAAATAATATCTAAATTGGAAGCAAATTTTTTCCTACAGCGAAAAGTTCAGACATTGCCTGAAATGTCTTTTTTTTCGCTGCTGGAGTCATTGGCTTTTTCGAGATTTCCAACGTCATGTCTGTCTGATACATTTCCGCCTGTATTATCCAGTGGTATCTCGAGGACGAATCATTTCCCCCCCGATGCGTTATGCCTCAGAGACACCGGAGTACGCAGACTACGGGTAAACTCGGAAATGTAATTTCCCAGTTGAGCGACTTCTCATGATATCAGCGACTGTGATTTTATCGTTAATGATCTTAGGTATGAGATACAACCGAGGAATCATTCTTATCAGCCGTCCAATCGCACTTTATGAGGGATAAGTCAGAGTCGGGAGTTATTTACCAGGTTCCCGATGATTCTCTTAAATTTCTATGAATCAAATTTTCCGAGAGCGGGGGAGTGTCATAAATAAGACCGGCCGAGTGAGACGTCGTGTTCGTTTGGAATTTGTCAAATCATGCGTGAACAATTTCTCTTGGTAGAGCAGACGATTCGTAAGCATATAGTCAATAGAACTACTCTTTTTTTTATGAGTTACTGACCATTCTCTCTATATCCTGCTGGAATTTCTCTGTCTGAAGTAAAATATGCGTAAATGAATTTTGTTAAATTGTTCTGTGAATCCTCATAAAATAATTAACCAAAAATTTAAAAATTAAATTTTATTTTCGGTCTCCGAAAAGAAAAAAAAAGGGTAAATTCCCACTCCGAGTTTGTCTCAGTTCCAAAAAAAACGACGAAATGACGAAACCAACTCGACTTCCGCCACCCCAATCACAATTTTTACTCTCTTATCACTCAAGATGAATCAGCCGATATCCCCAGAATACCTCACTTTTTGGTATCCATCCACTGGCTCGAAAACCCACCGGTGGGAAGCTTGGTAACTTTCGGGTTGGATGTAATTTCCCAGTCGAGTGAGTTCTCGCGATTAAGGGGTCGACACGGTGCAACGATCCTTTCCTCAGTTTCAGGGTAGTCCTCTCGTCTCCGTCTGTACTTTAAACAGTATATATACCCACCAACATAAAGCACACCGAGCCAAGGGGGTAAGTCTCCTCGTCTCCTTGTCGTCCGCCCTCTCTCTCCTCCTTCTCTCGAATCTTGTGTCTTCTCGGTTCTGTTCTGTTCCATTCTGTTGTCACTGGAGTTCTCCATTTTGCCCTCCCTCGTCCCCATCTACCCACTGTAGATGGAATTTCGCAGTTGGCATACACATTTCGGGAATGGCCAAGTAAAACGAGAATGGTAACTGTGATAATTCACACTAGAGCACGCGTAATCCACGATGTTGGCAGAATTGTATACATTAATCAATGATATCTGCGATTTCAAATGTTGTCGGCAATAATATGAGCCCCTGAGGATATTTCAGTCCTCCTTCATTCTTTTGCTAATTTTTTGTTAGTAAATTCTTGAAATATATTTTTTTTTTCTGCTAGGGAACAAATAAAAAAGGACGGGGTATTTAGGAATAATTTATCAATAATGAAATTGGAAATTGTATTCGAGAATCACTTAAAAATGAAATTCTAAATTCACATAAAAAAAAACCTAAAATCTTAATTCCAACATAAATTAATACCAACATGAGAGGTATTTCCAAATACCATTACATACTCCAACTCCGTACGAAAAATTCAGGATTTGATTTCTCCCAGTGCTAAAAGTCCCTAAAAATCTCGTCCCCCATCGCTTCTCATCACCTCCCCATCGCCTTTCTCAAAAATTAAATTTAACGATCCAATCTGCTGCCTAATTACAAGAGCCCCGTGCAGGAAAAATCCCCATTGCTGGTGGAAAAGTCATGCTCGAAAAACAAAAATCCCACGTTCAGCTATCGTCCGTGTGAGCCAAAAACACGTTAAAGGGTTGCGATGTGAAACGAGGAGAGGGTCATCTCGTCGCGGTTATTTCGTTGAACAGAGTACACACTGCGAAAGATGAGGAAATAAAAGGAGACGAGGGGTGGGGTTGATGCTGCCACAGTGCACAAGGGAGAGAGGACGGAAATGCATAACCACGTTTATACCCGAAACACTCGCGTTTCAGATTGCTTCTGTAATGGCGGGATTTCGCCCGGTGTTGGCCTCCAACGGGTTTTCCACGTTACTGAGAGCCGTATACACGGTTATATAGACGGCAATAGTTGGATTCTAGGTGAGGGGATGCCTGCTGACTGGGTAACGATGTTACACGCCCGGCCAAACGCCGGATTGTGCGTGCGGGAGTGCGAATTATCGCGGTTACCATTCTCGTTTTACTCGGCCATTCCCGAAATGTGTATGCCGACTACGAAATTCCATCTACAGTGGAAGAGGGGGAGGAGTGAGGGAGAGCGCGAGTGACGAGAGAGGGGAAGAGAGAAGTGCAAGGTCCGTGAAGAACCGAAAAGTGTGGTCGGAGAGAGGAGACCCTTTAGAAATTTTATATTTTCTAATCAACTAGATATTACAAAGATTTTCTGGGAAATTCGTTCCGGTGAAGACTGTGGAATCCTGTAAAAAGTATTCAAGTCTTCTGTTAGGCAATTTTATTAAAAAATTCAGGAAAAAATTAATGGGAATAATTCAAGGATGAATTGTTGACTGTTAGGACGAAAATAGGCCTCACAGTCTTATTAGAGAATTCATTTTCGTTTATCCTTCAATCAATCATCCACATCCATAACTAAACGCCCGTCAGACCATTATTCGTTAAACATCTGCATGACCACATAATCATCCACTTGATCACATTCTTCCCGAGGTAAAAAATCGAAAAATCTGAGAGTCACTCCCCTCCTCATTGTGATACATTTATGTCCGACGTTCAAGTCCTGAGTGGAAAATGATAACCGACAGATGCAGCGACGTATTAATACATATCCGGGGCTGTCGTGACTCGACATTTATACGTTTGACCCTTTGAAAAACGCTCGAGAGGGGTGCTCCGAGGAACAGCGGGACATAAACGTCGCTCACGTCTGGGAGGAGGGGAAAATTCGTTCGTCAGTATTTATGTTTAATATGATATCGGTCAATTCGGTTTTCTCGTTGAACGTTTGACTAATGATCTTTGTATTCAATTATTGTTACGTCATTCCGGCTCGCGTTCGCCGCCGGTTCCACTGGTGATCGAGCCTCCAACCTCCCCTAATCTGCCTTTTCAATCCTTTGTAAGTACGCTAAGGGGAGAGTTGAGGGAATATTCAGTGTTTGAAATGAAATGTCTAAAAGCGAAAAAAATACTTGCCTTCCATTTTTCTCTCTACAGAAACAGAAAAACTCTTACAAATTTATTCATCATTGTAATATAACTTTATTTAAATGATCAATTTTACGTAGTTCACATCAATAGGGGATTAAATCATTTACGATCTCTCTCATTCAACAGGAAAATCCGGGATAATTAGATTTTTCATATTAAATTATCAGTGAATTTCCAATGATGTCTATAATTTTCTCCCATGTGAAAATTGAACATCACCTCCAACTGAATTTTCCGTTAAATGAAAATTCAAGAAAATTATTATGTAAATGATTATTATTCTCATTGCCATGCGCAGCTAAAAAATGTAATTTCATTGAATACCCCAGAGTTCAACAAATTATTCGATTAAAAAAACATGAAATATTCTCTTGAAATTTTAGGAATTTATTTTCTAGCAATGAAGCTCTAGAGTAGGAGTTTCCCATTACACGGTAATTTCTCATCGATCATTTGGAAATGTATTTGGATTCGAATTATACAATGGAATACATATGAGAAACAATACATGATGTCTGTGCGTCAAAGCTCTCCCGTAAAAACTACAGCCAACGACGAGAGGTGAAATACATTGGCGCTTTTATACCCAATACACCCTCTTCCCACCATCAACCCCTATAGGAAAATTTAACGTATCGCTATCGTATACCTACCCGATTACTCCTCCCTTTCCAGGGTAGATTTTGAAGCTGCGAACCGTGCAACAGTTCAGGCTCTTCGATTCGCGCATCCGAGCGTAACTCAGTGTCGTATTACCTATTCGCATTTGGTGAGGACAATGGCCAGATAGCGGAGTGAAAAATGTAGGGTGAAATGGATAAACAAAAAATGAATTATGGGAGTCGGTCATATGATAGATGAGAGTCTTTTGAGGTTTTATAGGTTTGGGGAAACTTTTTTTGTGTCTCAAAAAGTTTACGGAAATTCTCGGAGTTCGAGGAAGTCGAACTGTTCGCATAAAAAAATCTTTTGAGACTTTTTCTGTAATCGTCGAACAATTGATAAAATGTCAAGTAGTGCAGAAAACTTTAAATAAAATTGCAAGGGGATCTCGAGTCCTTTGGAGTGATTGAGCGTTTCTGTTATTTTATTCATTCTGAAATTTGCGTTGCTTCTTAATAAAATATTGTCTGGGCGAAAATAGATGTGGCAATCGGATGTCATTTCGCTCACATGGTGTCGCGACAATTTCAAGATTTGTAAAATTCATAGGATCATTGATACGAGTGACACCAGACGCAGGAGTCCATTCCAAATATAATGTGGGATTGGAAATGGAGAAACCTAAATAATGGAAAGCAGATGAAAATAATATTCTCAATTCTTCATGTTGAATCAGTTCATTTATTCTTTCGTATGATAATTTTGGTGAGTTAAGACAGAAATAAGTTGTCGCCATGGCTTTAAATTAACCTCGCTAAAAATACTCTTACAATCTATTAGAACAGTTCGTAATCATTAACTTAGACTAATTATTGAATTAATTGATTATAATAATTTTATTTAACTATATTAACGACCTACGACACCACCAAATAATTAACCTGTGATTGACCAAAGTAATGACAACTTACAATTAATTGAATGAGTCTATTTGGGCAAAAAAAATAATTTTGGGATGCATGATTTGTCGAAAGGCCAACCATTGAATAAAAAATTGTCCGCGATGTAAATAGAGATTGAAGCGTACGTCATAGTGTCTCTCAATAATACCCATCTCGGTATGTCCAATACTGAAATTGTCATTAGATCGATTGGCAACGAAAAAAACTCCAATTAAAATATTTATAATCCCACGGTAGACTCCAATTAATTTTTCAAAGAATTCAAAACTTTTCGGTACGACAATCTGAGTCGAATAAAAAGAGAGACAAGGGGGGATTACCGTTTTGCTCTACGGCATCTTCCATAATAACTCCACACAGTAGAGTCACTTGGCACTTATCTCCCTAATGCTGTGGCACGTTTCGTTTTTCTTCTCGTTTTCATTCTTACGTCGGTGTTGGTTGGTAGTGGGTGTCTTGTAGCTCGCTTATCTCCCCCAAAGATCCACCGAGGGTGCTCTCTGGAGTGTCCACGCGAACAGAGAGATTCTGTCCTCCTACTTACCCCCTCCCTCCAGCTCTTCTTCTCTCAGCGCTGTCGCTAATCAACAGTCGCCGAGCGTATTTTTCCTCTTCGCTTTTCCTCCCCTCATTTATTTTCTCGATCACTCTTCGATTTTTTTTTCTTCAGTCACTCCCGAAGTACCTGTCACTGATTATGACCTATAAGATATCACCCGATGACACTCCAGATGATGATAATGAGAGTGAAATATTGAGAGGGAGATTGTTTGACGTGTTTGATGTGTAGATTGGTGTTTGACGAATATTTGAAACTCGTGGACACTTTTCTCAGAGTCACTGAGTTTTTTTTTTAAGGCAGAAAAAAGGGAAATTATGAATTTGTCAATTCGATACAATTTTAATGATTTTGGAAGTACTGATCATTTAATGGTATTAAAATATTTTGAAAATATGAACATTTGGGATTTTAATTTTTAATTTTACGAATTTCTGGGGTTGTCAAATTTGTAATTATTTCGAGTTTTCGGAAAATTAACAAAAAAGAAAATATTACAGCAGCTGAATAATGAGATTTCAATGATTTTCGGAATTCCGTCCCCAAATCATTCTGATGATCGCCATTGTTGGATGTCGGGGATTTGGTTGATATCCCCTAGGCGAATGATTTATTGCGGGGAAAATGGCGGTTTATGCAATAAGATTTTTCCGAGGGCGCAGAACCATTTTTTCCCTCCGGGGATTGTCGAGATTTGGAGACTTCCAATGATTCGGGAAAGGCGATTTTTCCAGGAAAGGTGGCGAAGTGATTGGGACTGGCGTGATGGATGATTTGTTTTGGAAAAATTTATTTACATAACGATTTTGTGTCGGCTGATGTAAATGGCGGCTGATGGACTTTTTACTGTGCGGTGATCGAACATGTGTACCTGCGATGAAACGCGAGATGGAAACTTAATAAGGATGTAACGATGTTATCTCGTTTCTAGAGACGTGAAATGTCAAAACTCCAAACCATCAATCTTGTATTTTATGACGGATTGGAGAGAAATACATTTCTATTGTGAATGATTGGATTTGAAAAGTGAAGTGTATTTTCTGTCTGAGTAGAGATGAATCGTGTTTTTAACATTTTATCAACACCATTTTGCTTTTGTTGTTCTGAATAAAAAATTAAAGTTCAATTATAAATGCCCAAATTTTTAAAGTTATGAAAAAAATAAGGGGTATTGAGCATTTTTGTGCACTGAGAAAAAAAATTAATTCTTGAGTCAAGAATATTTTTTACTATCACATAATTTTTGAGCTAACCTTTTTCTTGTATTCCTTAAATATTCTTCATTGTCCAGAGACGGAAAGTTATAAGGTTTTTCTCTCCCTGGGCAACGTGCATACTTAAGGGACAAGAGAAAAAGATTGAACCAAGAACCAAGAATTAATTTTTCAGCCAAAAGTACGTTTTTCTGTCAGTGTGAGGCAAATATGTCAAAATTTCAAGTGAATTCAGAGGCAAAAAACAAACATTTCTAAAACTGCGAAAATTAAACAATTGTGTCTTAAAATAGCATTTATCAAAGTTGAGATTCTAGAATAATTTAAGTAGTACACGGCAAAAAATAATTCTCGTTTCATGCGAAAAAGTCTGTCAAAATCTCCCGAAAATTATGTGTTCTCCCCGCGACAATTGCTGGGGGCGTAAAAAAATGTTTCCCTTGGAAAAATCCTGTTGCATAAACCGCCATTTCCCCCCGATAAGTCATTCACCTCATTGATATATTCGTCCGAATCCCCGCCATCAATGGCCACCAGCCGAAGTACAAGCTCACGCTTGAAAATATGAAGGACACTCTCCCGTAGTGCGAGATGACAGGGGGAGTAAGATAGAAACCCAAATAAAGAGAAAAAATGTAGTGAGGAGGAATCAGAGAGGAAAACGAAGGGTCGAGATATCTTGGTCAGCGAATTTCACGTCACTTTTACTATCTCCTAACATGACCCGGCAATTCCACTGGCTCCATGGATGCGACAATGGTACCCAGTCTCCACACGTACGAGAACACACTGACAATAAGATTGTTGAAACCATTTCCCAATGCTCACTTCGATAGGTTGTGGGAGATGGATACGTTTGACTCGGCCAATAAAGAATAGCAAAAAGGAGTCGAGTCACTTAAGGCTATTAAGCCACGAGGGACTCGGAATCTGGGATTAATTGGAAATGAGAGATAAAAGGGAGGGTAAGAAGTTTAGTGGGGAGTTTTTTTTTTGCTGGGGGTGTCTTCTACAAGTGAAATTCACCGACCATCGGTGAATCAGCATCTGCTTAGTATTCGAGATTCGACTGCGTCATTGCCGCCGAGTCACCGCACTTCAAACGATTTTCAACTTTTTGTCGCGAGTTTTTTTTGGGAGGAGCGAGAGCATTTTTGATGTTTGCATTGAAGAGAATGGTAATTGATTGATTGAGGGGGATTTCAATTGGATTTTTTTAGTTCGAATAAATGGTATTCATGAGGTGAATCTAGAATTGTACGATTTTGATGGTGGGTAAATTAAGAGTGACGCGAATTGAACGGTCTTTTTTAGAGGAACATCCACTGAGGGAAAAACGTACTTTTGGCTGAAAAATTAATTCTTGGTTCAAGAATATTTTTCACTCTCACTATTCTTGAGCCAATCTTTTTCTTTGGTTCCTTAAGTATTTTTCATTGTCCAGATGAGGAAAGTTATAAGGTTTTTCTTTCCCTGGACAACGTGCATGCTTAAGGGACAAGAGAAAAAGACTGGTTGAATAATTACGTGATAGTAAAAAATATTCTTGAATCAAGAGTTAATTTTTCGGCGAAAAGTACGTTTTTCTGTCAGTGTATGAAGGAATCAAAAGATACGTTTTAAGAACTTTTCGGTTACTTAATTTTAAATTTATAGGAATTGAGAAAAACAGAGAATGCACTGACAAAAACAAATTATTTCTGTCAAGTAGATTTCCTTACGAGTAGAACATTCGGATTATTAAGAGGAGAAAATCATGAATTCTTATGCCAAAAATGAAAATAAGATTGGGGACAGAATAATTGTGTTATATCAGACTTCTAAATGAACTCTGTTGATGATAATCCACATTGAAAATTATTACGAATTATTTTATATACAAAAAACATTAATTTGAAAAATTATTCTTATTCTTAGATCCTCATTGGAATCCATTGAAGATGATTAAACTGAAGTCTTGATTCGCATGATGTTTATCCACTTGCAGTTAATAATTTCTCGGAGAGTAAGGGAATCTTATCGAATATTCTCGAAATAAGCAAAGTTACTTTTCGAATTCAATGCAACATATTGTGGGTCTCACTGCTGTTCAAATGATTTTTTTTGCCGCGATTCTGTTTTAGAAGAGAATATTCTTGATGTTTGTACTAATGGGCAATGGGATCATTGTAGAAGAATGTCATTGAATTGTCTATTTAAAAAAATGACATTTATTGAGTCCATAGAGCGATCTTGATTTTAATGGCTATTAAATTACCATGAGCAGATGAAAACTGAGCAGCTATTTTTTCTATTTTAATTTTTCAGTTCGGGTTTGAAATGGAGTTTGATTCAGTTAAATCAGGACTGTCGGACTGAAGTGCCTGGTTTGATAAAATTTCATTTGAGAATTTTTCAAAGTAGTAAAGTAATATTGACAGATGACAATGTCAGTTTTATTTTTATCTTGAAATTCCACTTCAAGAGCCCTCCATTCGGCTTTTCTTGTGTTTAAGTTAATGAGGCATATACATAAAAAAACAATAAATTAATAGGAATTATCTCATTTGAATGGACATTTTCTCCGGATGCACTCGGAAATTCTTAACTATTTTTGAACTAAAAATCACCTGGTCAAAAATAAATTTTCTACTACTGTCGCAAACCTCAAATTGATTAAAATTGACAATAAGAAAAACCGTAAAAAAATCCCACAAATTCAACAATTTTCAACAGGCAGGTTCACCTCGTTATCGCGGTGTATTAATTAACCTGGCACTCGTGCGAACGACGATAATTATATCAGCGTAATCCATCGTACAATATGTTGTTATATATACGGAATACCAGGATGCACTGAGTACAGTTGGCTGTTGGGTACGATGCGGCAATTATAAACCCACGTTTCGGCTCGGCCTCTCTCCCTCAGTGCCACGGATTTGCCTTCGAGCTCGTGAAAAGCCCCGTAGCCAAAGTAGAGAGGTAACGAGTAATTGTTATCTATGTCTCGCTTCTCTATACGTGCAGCCTCGTGAACTGTTGGAATACAGCATCGATAATTGAGAACGTTAATAATTGATGGGTCGTCAAAGACGGATTGGAAATTATTCAGTGGGGGAATGTAAAGATGTGGGGCACTAGCGCAGACAGAATTCATTTCCAAAATTTTTCATCTGCTCAATGAATATTGGGATATCCGGGATTGGATGTTTCATTTAAGTCTATGGGGTTATCACTCAGCGATAAAATCTAATGAATAATTTTTTTATGATACCGATCTATTCTTAAACATAGATATGTCAGCAATGGTCTATTGAATTATCGATTGAAATCTTGGTGAGAACGATATGGAAATTTTTAGAATTTATTAGAAGTAGGATTAAGCGATTTTTTAAAATCAAATATCGAAAGTTTGGGGTAGAATAGAATTAACCTATATTTGAGAAATGAAAGTCATCTACAAGGAGTCAAGTCATGTTTATCTAATTAAAAAATCGATTTTATTTCAAGAGTTTTCAATTCTTCACTTCCAGGGATTTTCCATTTTTGAACTACTGCGGTAAAAACAGTGATTATCGACATATTGTCTTACATCCGAGCAATACAATTCACCAAAACTAGATATAACATAATTTATAATTGTCGTATTGAAAAAATCGGACATAATTTTTCAATTTTTTAATCCCACAGACTTTTCTTCCTGAAAAAAAAATTGAAAAAAAAACATTCCCTTCCGTTTTTCCCTCACTTTTCTGAGCAAATGCAGACATAATTCTTGATACACGAACTAGCGTTTTACCGCTGCCATGTTGAAAAAAGTACATAAAAAAAAACATTTGAAAAAAAAAAGTGACAGAGTACGGCGCGTGGAAAAATGGGGTGTCTTGTATCTTGGGAATACTCTGGCTTATAGACTACCTGGCACACACAAACACTGCCGGCATTTCCGTCTCTATCGTCCCACGTGTGTAGCCGGGATGGAGTAGGAGGAAGGGAGGATCGTCGCCGCGACGAGCTTGCAGATCCAATTACTCGGATGGAGACAGGAAGAGGGAGCAAGTGAGAAAGAGAGAGAGAGAAAGAGAGAGAACTCGATACTATTTTTACCCCCCACTCTCTCCTCTTCTTCCTCTACAGCCCCACGAGTTTCAAGCCTCGGGTGAATCCTGGAGAAGGGGCAAAGGGTGCAGACGTGTTTGACCCCAGCGCACAGCGGATTAGTACCCGACGATGCACTCCGGGATTCCCTCATAAACGGATAAAAACTGACCCCCGACATTTCACAAAAAAGCTGCTGTCTAAATTGAGACGAAACTGGTGGTGAAAAACACTGAAAAAAAAATGAGTGTGTGTATATTGCTGTCCACTATTTTCGGAAGTTCAAGTTTTCGAAGTTCAAGGAGTTATCGGTAATGTTGTTCTCTTAACTTCATGTCCCTGACTTTTTGCAATCTATGACTATTTATTGATGACACAAAACATATTGTCCTATAATTGCACGAAACTTATTGAGAAACTTTGTTTACCTCATCCACGACGACTATTTATTCTGGTTCAAATTGACTTGGGTCAGTTAAAAAAAATGCGTGAAAAAGCACAATTTCTAAATTTCAATTCTATTTGATTTGAATCAACTCGCCTATTCCACCTGATAATGACTCTATTTTCTTCGGAAATAAATAATAAATATCAGTAAAACAAAAATTGTCAATAATAACCTGAAAATGTCAGTCAAATAATTGGTTATTACGAACTACCACAGATACTTTTAAAATTTAAGTGTTAATTCTCGCGCATCAGAAGACCCATAAAAATCCTTATTTTCAATCTATACTATTTTTTTTTATTCTGCTCAACACAAATTACGCGATCACTCTCCGAACCCAACGCAATTATTAAGCAGCATTACCACTCCCGCGCATTAATGAATTCTTCATTGGTCCGCATCTGCAAACATCGAATATGAATTTTCATATTTACCTACAACCCTCCTCACCCTCCTCACCCCGCCCCAGCGCTACTATAATACGGGTAGTTTAATTCAACGATTTATGTAACTCACTGTATCGCATAAATAAATCCTCCTCCCGTCCCCCAAAGGTTTTACGTCCGTATTATTCTCATTGCAGTTGTATTTTCCGTACTCCCTGGCATGTATTCATGAATACGAAGTAAACGAAATTGTAATCCTGTAATTCATATGCAGTAGCCCAGGCGAATTATATCAGCGAGTATCCAATGACGATCGATCCGTGATGGGAGTGTGTATGTGAGGGAGATGAAGAGGTCGCGGGCACTCGGTGACTGGGAGTAGCAGGGGGAGGAAGGGGCGAGGACGGAGGGAATTGGACAGGTTGGATTAGTTCGGAAATAGTGATCGAATGTTTGGAGGTTTGAAACAACGTCGATGAGAGTTCGGGTGAGAGGGGTAACTCTCAATTCCGGTTATTGACCCACATTTTAGAGCCCTTCCTATCAGTAGCGGGGGTGAATTATACGATGAATTTAACGGGAGGGTGGGCGGGGGGCTAGCGGATGAGGGTGGAGGGGTGAGGAGGGATCAAGTGAGAACACGAACGTGTCACCGAGGAAAACCACTGGTGCAATGACGATAATCTACCGGGTGAATTGACTCGATCGTCTCCTCTCCCAGGGACTTTGCTCCCTTTCGGTCCTCAATGTCATGCTGGATTACGTCGCGCCCAATTAGTCCGTGAGTTTAATCCCTTAAACGAGGATAGGAAACATCATTCGTGTACCACTCGTGCCTCCCCTCTCCCACGGACACAACTATATGGGCATTAGGTTGAGATATAAATGCAGCTGATGCTGTAGTCGTGGCTTGTGAGTTGACAGATTTATGGGGGTTGCTAGGTGTTTTGGAGGATTTTAGGGGAAGAGGGGGAATGATAACTTATTATTGGGAGATAGATTTAATGATTGATGATGAAAGTTTCGGGGGGCGTCAGATAGAGGACACACTATTTTGAAGTGCATTTACGGTGAAGAGTTTCTTTTCCGTTATTCAAGATATGAAAAAATCGATGGTTTACCGGGGAAATCAAGAGTGACATTCGTTTTAAACATTTTTCAATGAGTCTTGATTCGTTACAATCGCATTATTTCATCGGGAAATATTGATCCTTTAGAAATTTCATTTTTTGTGGTTTTATTTGAAGCTTCATGAGTTCGGTTTAAGAGTCTCACACAAATTATTCAAATTTTTTTTATGACCTTCAATTTATTTTTATTTTCCGGTATTTGAAGAAGGTATTATTAAATAATTGCAAGTAGCCCATATGTTTACAGCCTCTTAAACCTCCCCGTCCGTGCGCCTAAAATCTTTCGCGGGAGATTTTCCTTTTTAATACCCACCGGCATTAGGATCAAGTTTACGGGGCTTACGGGTGGGCGAGAGCGAAAAGGAATAACATAAGGAGGGGATGTAAGGGCAGTTTGAAGGTAGTCTCACGAACGGACGTTGGCTCGGCGCGATAGAAACCATAAAATAAAAAATTCCGGTAGTTATACGCGGGTGGCCGCCTTGGCGGTTCGTTAAAGTGAACCGAGTCACGAAAGTCACTAAACGGTTTTAACGCGCCCCTCGTGATAACCTATCAAGCGTTACCGGAAATACTTGACGAGAGTAGAATCGTATCGAGGAATGAGAATTATCGCGGCTTCAATGATTCTTCACTTTTTTTTGCCCAACAAAAAAATTGTTTTTCCCTTTTTCTGTTGCCACGTCGTGGAAGACAAATTGAGGTATTTATGACGTGAGAAATGGTTTGTTTTACGATTTCTTGATTTTGTTTTGGGACCTGTTGACAGTGGAGGGACAATATCTTTTTTTACTATCGCGGGTGATAAATGGGCAATAAAATGAATGAATTGTTGAAACAATTTTGGACACAATCAATGGAGATTATAAATTTTTATTCAATATGATTTCTTCCAATTCAAAGAGATCATCTTTTGCAATGAATTCGGATTTTTAATTAGAAAATATAAGCGATGATTTCAATATTTTAATGATAGTAATAATAAGGTAATAAATACCATGAGATCATGATATGTTCGTAACAATAATATTCGCATTATTTCAAAGTAACTAGATCGGTAAATTTCCTCGCGAAACTGGCATTTTAGAGGTAAAGAGTAAAGACGTTGGAACCCACGATTTATGATACTTTCTACAGTAAAACTATTTTTCACCGATTATTTACGATCACTCAAACATCGTGCACTCCTCCGAGTCGAACCCCCGAACGGTGTAACATTTTTATTCCGCGTAAGTGGGTGTTCTTGTTCTCGAATAAAATAGGAGCATAAAAATGTCTGAAATCATCTTTACGATCCCCTTATTATGTCGAATTATCCATTTTATGAATAGAGTAAATTCTGCGGATGGTCTAATTTGAATATTACTAAAGTTCTGCGGAAAAATATAGTTTTTTTTTCATTTGTAATAGGCCGAACGGCTATCGTGGCCTACATTTTTACTAATTGCCGGCAATTTTCTAGTTTATATCGAATTCCCCAACCCCATTGGACCCTTGCGAATTACCTCCAATAATCCTCTGAAAAGGGATTGAAAAAGTGGCGGAAATTATTTCCGACACAAATTTTATGAAAAAGGGGAAAAATAAAAACGTTTCACTTACCTATTGAACGTTTAATTTTCCCGGCACCGGGGGAATTTTTTCAGCGTGGAGACGTGGAAAATCCCTCTAAAATGAAATTTCCAAGGAACGAATGAGAGTCAAATTAATCGAAAAGAGACTACGGTGATTAGCCCCATTCCGTTATCCTCAATTCCTCCTCTCGTTCATCACAGCTTTTGTTTCTGAGTCGGGGTTTTCCTCTCTAATAGTAACTGGTCGAATAGAATGAATGGGAATTATCGTATTCCGTTTGAAAATCTCTGTCAATCAAGGTCTTTTTATTCGTGGCAGTCGAGCATTTTTTTTTACCAAAAAAAATCTTTCATCTCCACTTATATTTGAATTTATGAATAAACCTATAATCAATACTTCTATTCGGCAATCAATTCTCCCCTTTTCCGATAAATCATTTTTTTGTCTTTGAGGATAAGAATTGAAATTGGCTATTGAAATGTAAACGAAAAATTATTGGCAACAATTAGTTGGCAACAATTTAGTCGAATTATTTGAATAAATTTTGGTGCTTTAAGGCACTTTTACAGTAGCTGTTACTTGTGAAAAATTTCGCAATGTGGTAGAGACACCAAATTTGGAGAATATTGTGTTGGCCACGTCAAAAAACTTTTATCAAAATTGAATTTATGAAAATCATTTTTTAATATACCCAAGAACAAATCAACCCGTTTGAGTATCTATAGCATATTGCAAAATTTTTCAAAAGTATAAGCTACTACGGAAGTAACTTAACTCCTTGAAAAATCTGAGATTTCATCTGAAATTCTGACTAATCGAATAGATTGAAAGGAAATTATGGTATTTTGTTTATAAATCTGTAGTTGAGCATTTTTGGTAAACAATCTATCATCTCCACTCATAGTTGAATTTGTAAATAAATCTATAATCAATACTAGTCAATGGTCAATTCCCCCTTCCACTATTCAACTCATTCCTCTGCCCGTAAAACTAACCAATAAAATCTAAAATAAATTCAGTAGCGAAACGGTAAAACTGTTCGAGTATCCTTTAACGACCCACCAGTTTTTAAATGAATATCTTGGAATCTAAGGGGAATCTCAAAATTACTTATCACCCAAAAGATATTTCCAAAAATTACCCTAGTTATTCTACTTCCGGAGATATTTCTCAAAAACTCAAAGCAAAGTATTTCTTTGACTTGCCCCATTTTATCGTAAAATTTGACAATTTGAGAAGAAACTAAATTTGCAAAGAGGAAACTCAGACAATAATTTATGTAAATCGTCTTGAGAATTATGTTCCATTGAACAATCAATCCGCTACTCTTTGGGCCCCTCTCCACCCCTAAAATATCAGATAAATTTTACAATAAATTGTTTCCATCGAAGAATACTCCATCGTTGATTCCTCAGATTTTTCTAAAAGCTTCGACTTGGTGGAAGTAACGAGGAGGCGTTGAGAATTCTGAGGGGTAGTTCAGAGAAAAAAAAACCATGAGAAAAAACCGTGAAAAAAAAAAGTAAAAAGAAAGGAAGACAGACAAGCAAGAGTGCCCAGGGGGGAAGATAGAGAACGTGAAGAAAAAAAAATCGGAAAAAAATGAGGCGATTTTTCTCGGACGCAGAGGGCGGAGGGTAATCCAGAGTGGAAGGGAGAGGTAGGGAAAAACGAAAGAATAAAAACCGGAACTGGAGTTCTCGCGCCAGGCGGAGGTAGCCGATATAGGTCGCCAACTTTTACATTTCAATTAGCATTTGCATCTCAAAGGGCTGCGAATGGAGCCACCGGCGGTCGTCGGGTAATCATAGTCCTTGCTTCAAACAGAAACAATAGCCGTTGTATATACTGTCTCTATTCCCACTCCCTTTACCTGAACTATTATACATATATAATGGTTTTTTGTGTTTTGAGAAATCACGAGTTTACGCTGAAGTATTAAATTATTTACAATTCAAGTGGTCTCCCGAGTCTCATTGATACAGACTGAATTCTTTGAGTAATTAGCGACATCACTTGTGCTCAGCGGTTATACAGGGGTCAAATAAATGTCTTCTTCATTTATTTTTTTATAGTAATTTGCATTCAGCACTCGCGAAAGATAATTAAAGTATTGGAACTAATTTGCATGATTTTTTTTATTCATCCGGGAGTATCTCTGGGTCAATTGCGATTTATAAAGAGTAATGGATAGTGTTAGCGAGTTAAAATAACATGCGAGATTTGATTTCAACTAAAAATTAAAGTTTAACAAAATTGTTTTAGAAACAATTAGACATAATATTAGAATTTAAAACACTCATTAACTATTGTATCTGGAAAAAACATCGAACGAGGCTGACTAATCTTGCAATGGACATTTATTTCTATCGTAAATAAACCATTGTAGTTAGTTGTACTGACAACAAAAAATTAAGGATCACCAAAATGTTCTATAATTCGAAGACTGCAGTAATTCTCCTGGCGTCACTTGTCATCTACAACATTGTCCAAATTAATTTGTTTTCTCCATCCATTTGTTCATGGTAATTTGCATTCAACTCGTGAGAGGTGATTGAAGTATTGGAATTAATTTGCATTTTCATTTTTACGGCAGAACGTCTGGGTCAATTGAGTTTCATAAAGAGTAATGAAAAAATAGTACATTCCTTTTTTCAGTGATTTACCGGAAATCTAATTCCACCTCTAGCGGATACACTTGGAAACGAGTGAAATTATTTTTAATCCGAGAGCCTTTAACAATTCTTGTATTAACGATCATTCCGATTATAATTAGTGTCTACATTTGTCATCGGCGATTATTGATGGTTCAGAGGAATTTTTCCATTATGAAATTTTTCCCAATAATTCATATTCAACACTCGTGAAAAATAATAAAAGATTTGGAATTCATTTGTATCTTTACTTTTGTGGGAGCATCTCCGGGTTTGATAAAGAGTAATGGAAAATGCAGCATTGTTATTTGAGTAATGAGATTTAAAGTTTCACCGGTTTACAGTGACATCGTGAGAATTTTATTTCAACTGTTGTTGTTAACACTACAATTTAGGAATTTTCGGATCAGAAAAATAATAAATAAATAATTTAAGGATTGGAATGAATTTGCTTTTTTATTTGCCAGAGTACCTCTTGATCAATTAACTTTGATGAAGAGTAATGGAAAATGTTACATTTCAATTTGAGTAATGAGATTAAAAGTTTTACCGGTTTATAGTGACATCGGATGAGTTTTATTTCAACTCCCGTCGCCAACACTGAAATTTAATCATTTACATTATTTCTAATTCGAAGGTAGGTGCAACACCTTCCCCGTGTTTACATTCGGTGATAATTGAGGCTTCACTCGTAATCTGCGATTATTCACAGGTAAAATTAATTTTTTCCTTCAGTTTTCGTTAAAAGAAATTAGAGTATTAGGATTAATTTGCATTTTTATTTTTGAGGAGTACATCGGGTTCAATTGCGTGTGATAAAAAGTGGTGGAAATGTTGTATTTCTTTGTAAATAATGAGATTAAAAATTGCACTCACAGTGACACCAGGAGTTTTATTTCAACTTCTGTTGTCAACACTGTAATTTCATCATTTTAAGACCTGCGAAATTATTTGTAATCCGAAGACACTGGTAACACTTCTCCTCGTGTTTACGATCATTCCGACGATTGCGAGTGACATGTTAAGTGACGAGAAGGCAACTAACCCACAAACACGTCGCAAGTGATAATTCGCCGAGTGTCACACGTATGTGAGCGGGAATTCGGGACGGTTCCTCTGACATTTTTAAACTTGATGTCAAACACGATAAGTTATTACACCCCGGACCACCCGAGTACTTTGGAAACATCCTCTTCTGAATTTCAAAACAGAATAACATGAAAAAAATCGTAACATTGCTGTGAATAACTTGGAGTCCATAATTCATTTAAAACGAAACTTCGAAGCAGATTTTTGATAGGAATTTCTCTTTGTCTCAAATATTCAGAGACATTTATTTATCTGCAACATCCTAAAATTTCTCGGAAATTACGTTTTTCCTGAGTAATGGTCCATGACAATTTATTACAAAATCCTAGAATAATTCAACTACAATGTTCATTGTTCAAGAACTGGACAAGATAAAAATTTTTAAAGATAATTGCGGATCGGAATTTTATTAAATTTTTTTTTCACTCAAAGTGATTTAAAAAATCCCCTATCACACCGTAATACCGAATTAGTTCTTTGGACCTTTTCAATTTTTCCGCTGCAAAATTTCGCGAAACTATTGAAAACGTTAAATGACACTATTAAGAACCCTCTAGAAACTGAAAATTCCCAAGCTCTAAAAAAAAAGCGAAAACCGTAAAAGCCTTCAAAAAGTTTTCAACCCATTTCTCCCACTCATTTCCCGTTATCCCATGGTGGAACTAAGCCCATGGATACTCGACTAGTCGTTGCTTTCACGATCGCGCGCAAAATGACGGAGGCCAATGAAGAGAACGCGGAGAGGAAAGAATAAAGACGAAAGAGTGAAAGAGGGTAGCTTCTTTGTTCCGCTAATGTCTCGTTAGCGTGAGCCTCATGGAGGAGAGCAAAGGCCATTCCCCTTCCACCTTCTCCACCCCATCCTACCCCATGGAGCCATCCAGGAAAGCCGGCGGCTACCATCTTTCATACACAGGGATTATCCCTGGAAAATGCATAAATTATCAAAGCAGATAGTACCCACGAAAACCCTCCTCGTTCCCCCTTTTACCTCATTCTACTGAAACCCTCTGCCACTGTGAATGCATCCAACTATGCACGAATCTACGCTTTTCCCCCGCCGGTGAAACTTTTCCTTTTCCCATTTTAATTCAATTTAACCACTGGGACTTTATTCCTGACGTTTTCTAAACCAACGCTATTCCCCCATCTTCTGGGATTTTCGTATTCAGAAAGAGAAGTTATTCTGAGCTGTGAAGAGTATGGATGATTATTATTTATTGAAAGGTAGAATGAGAAAAATCTTTAGATTTATCCACTGTTAAAACCGTTTACTCAAATTGTACGGTTAAAACCGTTTACTCAACGGTACGTTTTGGATGATTATGAATTGAGTTATTAAAAATTGCTGAATTTTTGGGGAAGAGTCAAATACATTTAGGAATTATCGTTTTATTTCTACAGTTGAAACAGAATGATAAAATATATTCGAAGCCTTGAAAAATGTTGCACCGATATTTATTCCTAATGTACTTTACTTCCAACGTTTCTGTTGATTTTCATATTCAGAAAGGGGGATTTTCTCTATTTTTAAAAAGGGCACACTATCATATAATTCATGGAACAGTTGATTCAAGCTAATCCGTCGCTTTTGCGAAGATGAAAAGCGATTCATTGGATATGCCTAAGTATATTCTAGATTATGCAGTTGTTGAACTCGGGAGACGAAACTGTGGATTTGTTTGAAAATTTAAAGAAAATCGTCTCGTGAGGTGATCGATTATGCGGTACATGGGAGTGGTAGACGAGGATTAGGAGTGCTTGGTTTATTGAAGACACTGATGAAGTGGGAAATGGGGGTTGACGTGGAGTTCCAGAAATACTGAAACTTATTGAGTTATACATGAAGAAGAGTGCAGCTAAGTGGAATGTTCTCTAATGAGTTGCTTTTATTTTTCGTTCTAGTGGGATATGGACAGAGATCGCCGATGAAACTCGAGGAGATGTGCCAGGCGACGACGACAGATGACAGTCTCTTCACCATGTTCCGGCTGAATCCCACCCCCATACAATGTCCGTTCCAAGGACCACCCTTCACGTTTACTTATAATCGAGGGTCGGGAGAGTGCGCACAGCCTGTCAGCCATGCCGAGGGCTGTACCGAGGATAGTAAATTATTACTCAAGTATCAGGCGTGTCCTGATGTGCGTGGATCCGAGTCCAATAGTAAGAAATTCATTTTATTTATATTTTTTTTTTACAATTTACAGTAAATTCCTTCAAATTGGGAATATACATACAATTTACCTATCCAAACATTAAAAATATTCTCTCAACAATATATGTATGTATATATAATCGTGATCCTTATTTTAACTCGCATGAACTGTAAAAATGAGAAAAAGGAAGCGAATGTTGCTGGAGACGAGGTCCACCTTCTCCAAAAAATGTTCACCAAAATCCATACGTGTTGTCGCAGACTCGATTCTCTCCCCACCCCCAACTTCATATTTCATTTCTCGAGAATTCATTTTTGCAAGAGAGTGGACGGAAAGATCGATGAAAAATTCATGAACGGAAATTGAGACGCCTGTGTTCAAAATACGTCGAATTTAAGTGAATAGAATATTCAAAATACTGGAGTTCATACGAATGGTTGACATTTCCTCTGGCCAATATTCCACATTTTTAGTGACGATCGTTGAAGCGAGATTAAGAATAAAAGAGCCAGACGTCTAGGGTGTACAATTCGGTATTCGTGAGAGACAGCGGACAGAGACACTAAGTCGGAGAGGAGGTCAAAGAAGTGACGGTATTATCATCGTTTCTTTTTATTTCACTCTTTGTGACATTGTTTTTTAATGCTTTTTACGAGGCCCGTCGGCCGACTCTTTGATGGGCGCGCGAGGACAGTGAAGGATGGTAGAAAATGGTCATGAACAAATATCATGGAACACGCAATCGCATTAAAGAGTGTATACCCAAATGGCTTTTCGCAGTAATGACAGCCGGTCAAAAATAGAAACTGAGTGAATTTGAATTTCTTGGGCAGTCGGTAAACAGTCGTTTGGTAAGATAACACTGGGCCTGTTTGACGGCCGTTTTTATCAACGTTTAGGGAACGGAATGTCGCGATTAATCTTTAATATATCGATCATATAATCATTTGGGTGTGACCTTATTCTGCTCTCGAAATTAACCATTGTTCAATGAATTAACGAAAATAACTTTTTAAATTCAATTACCTAATCAGCCAAGAATAATTCATCCCTGAGATGTCGATAATATTCATTGAAATAATCAGAATAATATTGATAGCCTCGAAATGGAGAGATCGGAGGAGGAAAGGAGAATTTCATGTATGAAAAACACGGATATGAATTTAAAATATTCATCATTTAATTTAATATTTATTGCGAGTATAAACTAATGAATTAATTCATAATTCGAAATTCAACAGATGATTAATTTGATAATCGTAAAATGGTCGATTGATGTTATTGATTAGCAGATTAAAAACTTAATGTTACTGAAATTTATTTGAGCTTCTGAAATTATTTATCGACAATCCAGTTTTTAACGATCTTTAATTTATCGAATTTATCTACACTCGAAATCAATAATTTTTCACCGCTGAAATGAATGCAAACAACTTGGCAAATGGAATTTCAAAGCTCTCCAAAAACATCCCCCTCCCTCCACTACCAATACTGATAACACCCCTTAAAAAATAACAACAATATTTCCCCCCCGAAATATTTCAATTGTGATTGCCTCCGCGTTTGTAAACGTGAAAAACCATCCGAACTAGAATGCCGGTGGTCTCTGTTCATTACGCAAATGGGTTGGATATTAAAAATTGATGTATAAATGTTTAACTCAATTACTCGAAATTGAATTGCGGACGCTACCAGGGCCGTTTCGCAGATATTTATTGAAATTTACGAGGAATCCACGAGAAGAGTGAGTCGAGAAAATTGAGGAAAGCCGGGGAGGTGTATTGCGTACAGAGAATGCTCCTCCGTCGGGTGAGTTTCACCGGTAGCTTCAGTAGGAGAAAGGTAAAATGAAAGGCCGAGGTTGCACACCACTCCGGGCTTCATTTTTTTTCAACCATAAAAACTATACTGTAAAATATCCGTGGCCTTTGCTCATTCCACATTGAATTAACCGTTGAATTTTTTACATAGTCACGAACATTATTCAGCGATATTATGATTTTTCGACCTTTGCTTGAATTATTTACCTCCCGCGGTCTTTCGCCACTCTGTTCCTCCATTATTTCCGAATTTATGCATCTAATACATTTCGCTATGTTTAACTGCATTCAAATGGGACTGGGAATGAATAACAATGAAAAAAATTATTTACCAGAGAAACCTGCTAACGGTCCGTAATTTTTCGCTTTATTTTCAATTGTCACCAAAACTTTGATTTTTTAAGATTTTTTGTTTTGATTCAATGATTTTGTTTTCTTTCCAATTGTCATCCCATTTTATTTTCGAAAACTTTTCGAAGGGAGTAACAAACGATTAAAAAGAAGCTAGAGAAAAATGATTTTTAATCCTTATTATTTCTGAATTAGTAGACTCAATCAATTTTCCAATATTCGATTACATCCGCATCGGAAAAACAACAAACGCTACCCAATGAAAAGAGAATCGAAAAAAACGTATTTCAAAACTTTTACCCCAGAAATTCGCTTGAAAATCCAAATTTATTTCCACTGATTGAATAATAGAGGACACCGAATGAATTTAATTGAGGGTTTCGTCGCAAATAAACAGCCAATGACACTGGGTGTCAATCAAAAAACCCGACAAATTGACGGGGCTTCTGTTAGATCGTAGCTTAATAAAACACAGCAATAGTCACCAGTGGATCGAAGTCAACTAAACGGATTATCAAGTTAATTTGATTATCATTCTTCCATGGGCCGTCAACTCCCACTGGAATATAATTCTTTTCACTCTCGCAGTTTGATTATAAATAATCTGTCCAAACCCCCCCCCCCCCTGAGTAACTGATGCCTACTCCAAATACCGCTGACATCACTCAACCAATGTTTAATTACCAAAATTGGGTAAATTAATTTCACCCGATGAGTGAAATCCCGACGCGGAATTATTTATCAACCAGAATTGAGGGAATCAATTATCACATGAAAAAGAGCACCAGAGCTGAGCCATTTGTCGATGAAAATTGCGAATTAATTCTACATTTTGTCATTTTAATGTACCAGAGAGTAAATTTGTTAATTTTACAGCGGAAGAACTGCAGTGCCTGGCAACCTGGAAGGACGGGAGAAACAAATATTTGGTTGGTACACTCAAGCTATTTGGAAGGAACGCTGTAACTAATGAGGAAACGTTCAGGTAATTATCGTAAAAAGCTTTGCACAATTAATAATTCATAAATATGACCATGATATTTGACGATATTTTATTCAATCACATCACGATTAATCATTACCACTGCTCACTGATACGTGTCTTGTTCAATTATGGGGGGTCATTGTTGACCGGTCAATTTCCAATGATTGCGAGTGAAAAGAATTTAACTGGCACCCATGTGAGAGGATTCCTGTCATAGGCCAAATTATACGCAATGATTCTAATTGGGGAAGCGGGCAATTAGTGGAATTGATATGAACGCTGGGATATTATTTTCAAGGGATTAATTGATGGCATTTGATTGTCGCAGGTACTGGAATATTAATTAGACTTTCTATTCATGAAGCAATTAATGCATAATATTGTCATATGTGCTAGATGAATTGTTTAAATTGTTTCGTTTTGGTTGGGGAGACATGGGGCTCTTAAGAAAGTAGGACAAAAGGTTCTTAATTTCTCGTCTGGTCTGTAAGAAAATAATGAAGGAAACAACATAGATTGCTTCACTCATCAATAAATAATTGCATTAATTGTCGAAATTACTTCAGATGCTTCTTGTACGAGAAGAATACCCATCACCACAATGGAGAGGTAACAACTTACGTCCTCGCCCAGTCTGGCGATTCAACCTGTAGTGCCCTGAATTCTGTCGCAGAGGGCTCGCGCACTATCAAATTAACAAAAGGTATTACTCCTACGAAAATTTCTCTCATTTAACAATACCTGACAATACCAATTTTATTATAGTCGATCGAGAGCACAACAGATGCAAATATCCCGCCTGGGTGACGAGACATCGTCAATGGCGCACTCTCGATCACTCGAGAAATTATCACTTCACAACTGGCAATGCAACATTACGCGTTAAAGACGATCATTCACACGTAGAGAGAATAGTCTGTCACAATTTGGAGAAGAGCGAGGATGGAGGAAATAAAGTTAAACTTGTTGCGCATATTACCAAAGGATGGTAAGTTCTAGAACTAATTAACTAATTTTTTTTATCTCTCTTTCTCCTCAAAGTTTTCCGGTACAAATTCTTTGTTTTTCAAACTCTCAACTCTCTCCTCCCCCCCATTCATTTTCCTCTATTATGTTTTGATGTTCTTTCAGAGAGTTTAATTGAAAGGAATCATTCATTACTTTTACATTGTAATTTTTTCAACGTGTATTTTTCCAGAATTTATTACAGTTTCAATTTTTTTTTTTCGACGGTTTCTATTCTTTTTATTGTCACGAGACGTGAAACGAGACGTTTTTTTACTGTCTCCCTGCCCCCCCTACCCCCCCCCCCTATTCTTATCATTTTCTCTTATTCTACTCGTTTGACGAATCGTCGAGTCGCCTTTTTAAATATTTCCTTTGACGCGACATGACGCTCTTTCATAAACCCCCAAGTCCTTTCATTTTTTTTTATCCCCATACTTCATGGCCTCTTCTTATTGCAGCGATATTGGCTACGTCTGCATGATCTTCCACAAGAGAGCCGGAAACGTTATCGAGCTCCAGCAATCAGGTGAGTTGAATATCAATTTTGTCTCTTCTCATCCCATTTTTCAACTCGTTCAATTGTACCATCACACTCTCACCCTTGAATCAATGCGCAGAGATCGGATATTATTGGTGGACTGATGAAACCCACCTTTTTGTCAATTTCCATCTCTAGTGTAAACTGTTAATACATGTTTTGCAAAATTTTCTGGTATGGTTCTCTATACAGTTCGGTTCAATTATGCCATTCTATGAAATGCTATGAAAATGATTGAACCCATTGTTAGGGCCATAAATTATTGGAGGGCTGGCAAAACAAACTCTCCCATCAATTTTTACACCCCCCTTGATGTGAATTGCGACGAAAAAAAAATTGACACTGACGTTAATGAATATTTTTGACGAATTTATTGCACCATTTTTCAGATCGAAAAACCATCGTACCGGAGGAGGCATGTCAGGAAGATCTGTCGGACATGCCGTATACAACGTTAATATGTGAGTAATACCAATCAAAATAGAACATATATGCCCTCTATTTGCGACCATTGCTTTCACCTTATTTTTTCAATAATTTCTGATTTATGAATGACTCGGGAGAATGAATTAATGGTAGGGCAATAATGGCTCGGTGGCGATTGTATCGTTTGGACGAAGATAAATGCCTCCAGGGAATCGTTGGTGTTGCTTTGCATATCACGATGGACGGTTTTCATTCGTCTGATTGTCGTTTCCCCATTTCATGTATATTTCACTTCGAAATGTCGGGTGCACTAATGGCTTCAGACTTTCTAATGTTTCTGTTGTGACGGATGAATACATGAGTAATTTTCGAAATGAGATGAGTTCAAAGATCTTTTTAATTTGCTCATATTTCTAATTTGACATTTCATTTTTTGTCTTTCATGGTATTTTTTCATTTTTATTTAAAGAATCAAATGTTAATTTTCACGAGAAATCACCAACTCTTGAAAATGATTGAGGACTTCATCCTTTTTCTTTGGCAATTCAGGGGCTCTTGTTGAAACTAGAATTTTTTTTCCGCGTGCTCCAGTGAATGGTAATAGTTGCCTCAAATAATATAAATGTCTTCTTGCAGACTCGACAATGGAAAAAAAGAAATGCCCTCAACCAGGCAGATACACAGTCCTCGATTACTCGACGTCTGGTGTCCTCTCGACGACTCCGCGACGTCAACGAAGAGGTGTGCAAGGTATGCGTCCAGCCCAGAAATTGACTTGGCAAGAGGACAGTGAGGACGAGGAGTGCAACGTATCTGAGCTACAGATTGGATGTGGTTCATCCGATCAGAGTGAAATGATTATTGCGAATACGTGCGAACGTGACCAACTTGGTAAGTTCGAGGGAAAACAATTTGATCTGATTTCCCACTCCATTCATTCACCATCTCTTGAATTCCAAATCAAATGGTTCATGTTTTATGTTACTTGGTGAGGATTATTGGATGAAATGGTGTATCACGGTGGCAGCCAATTAATTTATCGTCCTCCATTCTAATACAAGCTCAATACTTGTTAAAAATACAGTTGCCAATTTTTCTCAGGGTAACTAAATATTGTCTAGCAAGTGCAAACATCCGATTTGTAGTATGAATCTTATACTAATTCCTCGGGACTAATTTCCAACAACATTGCAATAGAATATTTCTTAAATTTTGATGTAAACGTAATTCGAGTCTTGAGAGGGTACGATTTATGATCATTCGAATAAATTAAATCATGAGCAAAAATTTTGGCGATCCTCTGGCATGAAAATCAAACAATAGGACAAAATGAAACAGTATCTGGCCGGCCTTTTATCGAGAAGACAGGGATTTCATTTCAAGTGGAAAGAAACAGCGGAGTTAATGATGAATAAATGAGAGGAAAGCAGATGGACGGCCTTCCAGTTCACATCCTGCTTCATCTCATGCCCCTGCTGATTCTGGATCATGTTCAAATTATATACCATTGTCACAAAGGAAATTGAACATGAAATGCAAACGGAGAATCGAAATGAGGAATTTGCCTACTCTACTGAGAACATTGTTGGAGGATAATCCGAAACTGGCTGAAACTCTAGATGAACTCTTAGCCGTTGAATTACATTAGCACGAAGACGTCTTACAGATCTCGAAAACGACGTGAATTCCAAGTTTTCACGGACGATTATTTTGTCAATGAATTCATTAAAAAGAAAATTGAGGGGAAAATCTAAAAGATTAATGAAAATTATTATTGTTCTTGCCAGAACATTGCCAGAGTTTCGGAACATCAGGTTTCATTTTGGCCCATTCTCACCTAATAAATTGATAATTAAAAAAACAAATCGAGTCGGAAGATTAATATCTTGTTAGCAATAATAACTCTACTCATTTACAAGAAAATTGAATTATCCATTTGTTTTTCTTTGTGTTGGAATAGTGTACACGTGTCACGACAGCTGGCAGGACAAGAAAGGTACACATTACATGATAGTGTCCCAACCGGAGAGTGAGCCAGGCGTTGTTAAGACATTCTGCTTCACGATGAGATGGGAAGATCCACTGCCTAAATCACCTGGTGGTAGGGGCTCAAGGTTGGAACACCATGAGCAAGAATTATGGCTGTCAAGACCAGCGCGGGAGTTTCAAACAGGAGCCAACGATCAATGGACCTACAGGCTGGCCAGTCAAGGTAAGGAGAATATCTCACAACTTGTTAGACATGGAGAACAGGGCATGAGGATTTATTCATGCAGATTATGCACATTTAAGGGCATTTCTTGCAGTTCAGATTATTTTGCATTTTATGAAATGTCGGTAGAATTGGTCTAGTCCTCTTGGAGGATATTTTATATTCATATTCAATTTTTAACAAATCGCTATCATTTTTTTAAATGCTTCTCGATAGGTGAAAAAATATTGAAAGCTTGAGAATAAATATTTAATCAATTCTCCTTCGACATTGAACTGAATTAAAGCATCCTACAATTTTTTTTTTATTCAGGCATCTGTGAAGATGTGACAAGAGCCAGTGCTGCCTCCTCCTCGTCCTTATCGAGAGTCTCCCTAGTTCTGGCGGCTGGTGCTGCTATCCTCTGCAAACTACTGTCGAGATGATGTGTATAAACTCCTGAGAATTATATTCGGGCCTAGTTACAAAAAGGAACAAAAAAAATCACATACTCAGCTGAAATGCATTTATCGATGAAGAATGAAGAGAACTAATTTGAGGAAGCTGTACAGTTTGTGTATGGGTGCTTTTGAATTGTTTCTCAGAGTAATGGACAAAAATGAGACGCTGAGTGTGAGAATAATGTGAATGAAATTGTATACGGTGAGGTTGATTCAAGGCAAAGTCACTTGCGCCTTTTCACATTATTCATTTTCTAGTCTTTCTCCATTCTCGACATTGAAGAATGAGTAATGTGGGAGGACAATAGTCACTGACAGTGATCGAAAATGCACGAATTCGTCATGAACAATTCTGAAAATCTTATTTTTAAACTGTAAATATTGGGTATTTTATTTTATTGGTTTTTATACATTAGGTAACGAGTTTTGTTGAAAACAATTCCATTGGAAATTCAATTTCTTAGCTTTTATTTTCGAGGACTGAGCAAAATTTGTTAAATATTGTTTGTTATTCAGGGGTAATTGGGACAAATTGAAGACTTCACTTTTTTTCTAATCACCGAAACGATTTTTTTTCTCATGAAAAAGTTAAGAATCGTTGATTACAAATGATGAAAGTGTCCCCTCTACCTCTTCTTCCCTACATCAATAGTCGAATTGTTCACGATGAATTTTTAATGTTTGGATGGATATCATTGCCGGAAGAACAATTCAATATCTCTAGATACTATTGGGTAACACTAAATCAGTCAAAGTAATTCCTGTTGTCCCTCGTATCTGGATTAATCTAGCTCAAAACAATTCTATCAGAGATGAAATTCTTTAGCTTTTATTGCCGAGAGTGGCGGAAAATTTCCAAGAAACGGACACTCCACTTCATCTTTAAAAAAGTTAATGGCATTTTAAACTGCTTTTAAAACGAAAAATTTGGTTGTTCCTCATGAATCGTTAGAAAATGTCATGAACATTGAAGAAAAATATGGAGCGTCCCTTTTACCTCATCCTGCCCTTCATCCATGAAAGAATTGTTCACGATGAGTATTGAATGTTCGAATGGGTATCATTCTCCGAAGAACAATTCAATATCTCGAGAATACGATACAATTGGTCAACATTAAATCTGCCAATGCAATTCCTGTTTTCTCTCGTGTCTGGATTAATCTAGATGGACATCTCAATTGGGAAACGAGGGAGATACCGATGTCGATGGATTTGCAATTACCAAACAATCCCCTGCAGTTGTTCATGACAGGAGAATGTCAATACCTTTTGTCTATTCACGTTGTCCAGTTGTTAAAAAAAACACACTGGGCTCATTAATTGCCTGATATTTCTAAATTAACAAATGAATGGGATAACATTTCATTGCGATCAAAGCCTCCAGACCAGTTGTAATATGATATTAGATATGTGAAAAATAATGAACGCTGGAAATTGTAAATACGATCAGGGTATAAGTGATCGACCTTCTAATATCGGAAGAGATTGCAACATTATTGAAATTAATAATTAAATCGAACGTCAAACGTTCCATAAGTTTATTATGATCCAACTGACTGAGCGGCGTTTCCGATCGATTGATACGATGAAAAATGGATGATAAATTAAATGGAAAATCGAGGAACAGAGGGGAAAATAATTGATAAGAGATAAAGAAACAATTTTTATTCGCGTAGCTAGTTGCACATCTGTATATAAATGATTTAAATAATGTATAAAGACTGTTTTTAAGGGAGTATATATTGAAGAGAGGTTTACGGTTTATTGATATTATATTGATAAAGAAATGATTAAAAAATGGAGGGATTTTGTTCTTTTTCAATGAAAATCCGAGGAATGATTCTTAACTGGATTTAAGATTTTTTAAGGGCAGGCCAATGATGAAGAAAATGAGAAATTCTTAAATAGTTTAATAATGGAAAAAAAGCAACACTTGAGAAATGTTACTGTACTTATGGTGGAGGAAATTCTTGCTGACCACGTTCGTATCACAGAGTCAACGATTTTTTTATTTAATTAATTTTATTACAAACAGAGTTATTTATAATATTCAGCATCAACGAATTGTTTATTCTACAAATACCTAATTGTTATGGCCTATCTTATGGTTCATAATGCCGATGTAGAATTTATAAACTCTGTGGTATTCGACACGCCTAAGCACTAACATAGCCAAAAGGAAATTTTGATGATGAGAAAGAAATGTTTAAACTATAAACTCCTCGATAAACTTTTTTTACTGTACATAACTAGGTATCTTTTATGAATGGCTTGTAATTCGGTATTCGAAAATGGAAAGCACATGTAAATCAATTCAACTTTTTTGTCCCGATGATTTACTTTGACTTTTTGATTTTACGATTGAAGAGTGGGAGAAAATTTGATGGAAGTGTAACATTGCCAGCTGAGGGATTTCTATATTTCCATATCACTGAGAGCTTCTCGAAATGTATTGTAAATAATTGACGAATACCGGACAACAAGCCCTTATCTGGCGTAATTTTTAATACGAAAAAGAACACAAAATAAAGAAGTACTAAATTCAAAAGGAAGAATTAACACAATTTCTAGGTATTTAGTGGAGGCATAAACATACGGTCTTTTAAAATACTGAAAAATCTGTAAATTAATTGAAAAATTTTAAAAACGAGATTAAATAATTCAAAGAAATTTAATGAGAATCCAATGTGTAAGTGTGTGTTAAGTGCCACGGAAAGACACTCTAAATTGAACAAAAAAAACATGTTTTTAAATTAATAAAAAAAATATAAATGAATAAAGTGATCAACCGATTATTAAACCGATCAAGTGTACAAGAAGTATATATATATATTTTTCGTTTATCACTGTGATGATTACCTAATTATTATAAATATTAGTAGATAAGGCAGTTTGAGTGTTGTTTTTCTTGCCACTTGTATAGTAAACGAAAAAGAAACAGAAAAATACGGAAAAAAAGAAACGGAAAATATTGAATTAATTATTCTTAAGGGTTTTGGGGCTTAATGGAAACACGATGGGAAATCGAGAAGGAGGAATAACGAAAAATAAAACATGAGTAAATAAAAAATTTGTAAGTGGGCTTTTTGCTTGCCTACGTAAGAAAAAAAAATTACTTTGGATCTAATTATGTAACTAAATGACTATGTATTATAACTATATGCGTAAGAAGTGGAGGAATGCTGAAGCTAACGTCTAGTACTTTGCAGATGCAAAAAAAACAACAAAAAACGTCTGTGCGTCTGACGATTTGTTTAATTATTCTTTGTTCGTTAATTTTAACATTCAAATAAAATTTTTCAATAAACAGTTGATACTTTCTCATGAGTGACTTTGTTATTGAGAGAATTGGAGTGATGGGTTTATCAGAATAAACTTTTTAATCCTTAATTCATCAGTCACGAGAGGCGATTATTTCATGAGAAAGGAATTAACGAGTGCCGTTTGTGAGAGAAGAAAAAAAAATAACAGAAGGGAGATACCCAATACTAATCGAGTCCACACTTTTGACGAGCGGATACGTCCTGGATGAGAGTTTTAAAAAACAACGACCCAATTTCGAGTAAAAGAGAGTCTAGAGCCTAATTGGGCAGTTACGTTTGTAAGTTCTTTGAGTTGGAAAAAGTGAACAAACGTAAGGGACTGATTTGGGCAGCTTTTTGTATTTCCGATCTCATATCTGCCTTTTCCAGACGCTAGCCGTTCGACTAGATTTATTACACGGTACCACTGTAAAGTGCCAGTCAGCGCTGACTGTCACGATATGAGCTAGCATCATGTGTAATGTTCATTATTATATTTTGAATACGAAATATATATTGAAAAGACTACCCAAGTGATTTTATTTGAGGCTTTCAAATCCTGATTTTTTTAGGGCATATAAAATAGTTCCGATTGTTGGATCTTTTTCAATAGAAGTGCACTAGAATTTCGGAATTCTTCAATAGCTTTAACAAAAAAGTGAGAGAATTCTCAACAGAAATTTCTCAAATTTCCATGTTTATTCATATTTTTATTTTTCTCCAACTAAAACCATTGAAAATGAGTGTTCTCAAACATTGCAAATAAATTCGTCAGAGATGCCGATAAATTCGTCATTTTTGGATTAAGAAGTCTGTCAATATGTCACTAAAAGTTGTTTACGGAAATTAAATTTTTTTGTCAATATGCGTTTAACAATCTTCTGTTTGTTTCTATTTTCATTTTTTTTTTCAACTAAAATAGTAAATCTATCATCCGTAGATGCAGTAGAATCTCTCATGACCAACAGTCACTCCTCCTCCCCACGTCACAAATTTTAATAATAATATCTCTCAATTTCATTCCACACTTGGAAAGAAAATCTCCGATAAAACAAAAGTGTCATCTCGATCTGGAACTTCAATAACAAAAATAGTTTTGAAGTGAAATTTCAAATCCCCTCGAATAGCCTGGGACAACCAATCCTGAGAGGCGCTGTTGGCGCCTACGATCTCACGTTCAACTTGAATCTCCGCTCGAGCCCGCGGACTTTCAGTCCAGGCTTTGCGACTCCCCGAACCGCTTCGAAGTTAATCACATGATTTACATCTGTCACCTCGTCTGAGTGAAGGAAAAATCATCTCAAAAATAGGTAAGTCGTAATTCCTTCACTTCCGCGCAATTCCCACGGTACTCCCTTAAAATATGTGTCGATACATCTGTTGAACCGAGAATAGAATCAACAGTTGTTATCAGCACGACAGGAATTTATTACTCTAACAAAACAACCGACATTCAGATTAAATCCCATCTTCTACACGAGGTCTCAGTCACTCATAAAATGGAACTGAATTATTTTCAATTATATTTCTCCACTCATTCCATCGAATTGTTTCAAAAATCTTGTAAAACTGTAATCATAATGAATTAATCGCTATACTCTGACGACAACAGCTGACACTAATGACATTCACTCTAAAAAAATATTTATCAATCATAGAATAAACTGGAATTATTTTTAATTCTATTTCTCTACTCATTGAATTCCCCTCATTCTCTGAAAAATCATTTAATTGAGTGTAATTCTAATGACTTAACAACGACAATTTGATGACAATGCGATTGCAGTCTGAGCACAGCTGTCACTAATGAAATTAACTTGAGAAAAATATTTATCTCGTCAAGTCTTTTATGCATTAATTTTATCGTTCCACCGAACAAAAGCAGACCTCGTTACAGACGTGCACGACTACGTGATGAACCAAAGGTTCAGCGTATCAAAATCATCCTCACGGGATGCTCCACAGACTGAACTCCCCATTCCTTTTATTCTCATTACTATTGAGAAAAGCAGAAAATAGAACAAAAACAGTGAACTTCCTCTACTCATCAATCGACACTCACGATTTTTAATTTGATATCTCTTTTCAATGCTACTCCACACCTCGGAAACAGCAAAATCGCAATCGCAGCAGTTTCGATCAATTCTGGCGACTGCAACTTACGTAATCGTGAATAAAATTCATCCATCATTATTGCAAGGACGATTCTGCGCTTATCATAGCACTCATTCAATACAGAGTTTGCATATCAATGATGTTTCCCTAGTCTTTTACATTCGCATTATATTAGACTATAATTTTATCATAATTTTGCGAAAGTGATAAATTGCTTCTGCAGACGTAAAAGTGTCACAATTTTCATACGTTCGTTGTGTTATAAATTCCATTGATGTCGAGAGAAATGTCGTTTTGCAATTTTTTTTAGTTTGTTTATTTGTTTTTTTACAGTTTTCCTCGGTTGATGGGGAGTAAATTGTCCCTCACTTTAAAAATGCGTTCATGGGAAAAATTTAAATTGAAATCGATTTGCGCAGATAAAAGCTTTCAATTATCTAATTGCGCTTTCTATTTAATTGTAAAATATCACTAAAACCACGTACACGGGGATTTTATGTTTCTTTCAAGTTTGTTTTACCATTTTTATGTCTGTTTACATGTTTCGTGTCTTTAAATAAACATATGTGGACTGATTTTTGTCTGACTTTGAAGACGGATTGATATAAAAAATCACAATTGGAGTAAATTTATCGCTATTGGGAACGAATAAAATAGACGTTTTGAAAGTTACTCATATTTTGAATCTGTTCAGAAATTTTGTCACATAATTGAACTGTAATCACTGGTATCCGCTCGTCTTTCAATAATATTATAATTTTTCAATTGGATATTTCAATAAAAATGTCACGGAAGGCGTGTCTAAAGTTTTCAATTGCTAGTTAACAATTCAAATAACTTTATAGATTTCGAGGAAAACTAAAACGCAAATATTCCATTAGACTTCAATTTATCCTTCATTTTTTTGTTTCCAGCAATTTGTCAATCGAATGATTTTAAATGCGCAATTTTAGGCATAATCACACAAAGACGAATTCAAAATTGATAACAATTTCTTCTGTTTATTTTCACTAGTGAAAATTACTGAAGTGGCTGGAGGGTGAGAAAGGAGTTTCGTCACGTGGGAAATTTTTGAAATTATAAATGCTCGAGTGGGACGTGTTAATCTCAGCATTGGCCCCGCGTGAATTCGATGAAACGGGTCGACGGTTTTAGAGGCGAGGCGAGGTTTTACAAACCCAATGTGGGGGGATCATAGATGATTGCAAATTGCCTGCAATTGGCAGGAAGTCGGAGGGGACTTTAACGTTTCTCCTACGTGAGCATACGTTCTCCGTACACACGCAAACGCCCCCGTGTGCCCTTTTTCCTTCTCTCTATTTTTTTTAAATAAAAAAGGCCTGCTAGTTTTTCTTTTGTTAGCGGCTCGAGACCTCATTTTGGGGATCGGGTTAACCGTTGAGGTTCAAACGTGAGGGTAATTTCAATTTTTGGGTACCGCTAGCCACTTTCGAGAACCATCACGACATTAAGAGGCACTTGCGTCTTTGTAGAGTGATAAAATTTGCGGGTAATCAACTTTTCTAGACGCAAAACAAATAATAAATTTATTACAGACATTTCTGCTTCATTTTTTAAAAGAAATTAATGTAATTTTCATTTTTTACTTCTAGAGGATACAAATAATAATATTATTATAACTTAATTTTATGATTCCTTTACCATTAATGATTATGATTATGATTCGAACTAATCCGCTACATTTCATTATTACACTCTTTGAGTTACGGAAAATTATCGCAGCGCGACAGCCTATCCCATTCATTTCATTTTATTATAAATTGAAATCGATCCATAAAAGGATATTCGATGACGCCCGTGCAACTACTGTTCCATGTCGTCGTAAGAGTGAATGGCCTGCAAGTACAACAACAATATACATGCATTGGTCTAGCCGTTTGTAAGTGTATGTGGCATTGGTGTGTAAACCTTGGCTGCTGGATTTATCCCGTTAGGGGACCTGGAAGTCACCGTAGATCGAGAGGCCACAAACGGCACTCATCAGCTGCTGGTTAGCCACTGATGTCTGATTCTAAACAAAAATTATGGCTGTTTCTACTCGAGCGCGAAACACCGGAGTCAATGAGGAAATAATAAACTTACTCCCCTTTGAGCGATTCTCGTACATTTTTTTTACTGCTTCCGGAAAGAAAAAAATATTCAATACTTTTGGGAGTGACTGGCAGAAGATTGGAATTAAATGAAAATTATTTTCTTAGAGAAAGTGCAAGATAATCTTGATACAATAATTCTCTACGGAATAAATTTTATTTATTTCTTCATTCCAAGAAATTTCTGGGAATAGTGAAAATTTATCTTGTCTTAAAATTTTCTCCCACAATTTTTCAACAAGAGATTAAAAAATTGCGTCGTTGCGTTGATAATAATTGAATGAATTACATCGAATGGAACTGAAAAAGAAAAATCTCTAGAAAATTAAAGTTCATTCTTCGGAGCCCGTTTATCACAGTAAAATCATCGATCGTCGGGATCGCATCGTGAAATTTTCCTGTCGAAAGTCATAATTTAAAAAAACACTTTCAAATTCAATCTTGCCTGCATCTCCCTTCATCCAATTCCATGCACTTTTTCCTCACGTCAATGAACCTCGACACTTATTATTCATCAGATAAATCCCAAATGCTTTCAGGTGAGCATCGAGGCGCAGTTTGATTCTCCAAGGTCGAGAGACATGGGTCATACTGGATATACGTGCATTAGGCACGTATTCTGCTCGCTCAACGTACTCATCTGGGTAAGAACTCACGTACCCATGATTTCCCTGGGCAATTGGAACATTAGAGACTACGTTCTACTTCGGATACTCGTGAACTTGCAGTCTCTAATACTCCATGTCGAATGGATAAATGAATCGATATTTGGGTCGATGAAATCTGTGATTATTTCCGTGTAGACTAGAAAAACGAGGGAGAAAATGAATTCATTCTTTATTTCTTACTTGCGAATTGAAATTGAGACGTGTGGAATTGAAGACTTTTCTCGTGTTTCAAATGGAAACATTAAGACCTACTTTTTAGTTCAAATTTGTAAATAATATCTTTGGTAACATGGTCCATTAATTATTTAAAAATAATAGATTATTATTCATTTTTTACGCTTTGTTATTATTTTATTTTATTTATGAGCAAGGAAGGAATGCAGAAATATTTAAATCTGGGGATTTTTTGGATAAATTGATTTTTTTCCAATTTTTCTCGCGAAATTTATGTAGGTAATTAAAAAGCTGAAAATATAAACCGAGCTTTTGCACTTCGAATTACCCATGATTTGCACTTGTCTAAAAACGCTGTAAAAAAATGTACCATTGCATTGAGTGTATGCAGAGAACAATAGTGTGTAAACTCTCGGTTTTACAGCCTCTTAACGCTACAAGTGCCCCCCCCCCCCCCCCCCCCCCCCCCCCCCCCCCCCCCCCCCCCCCCCCCCCCTCCTCTCCCTCGCCCCTCCCTCCTTTTTACTCTTTTAATGGGACAGTTGTGCGCCTGTGGAGTGTTGGGGGCTGATCTGTGGCTCACTTTGTCGTACCGTGGATACATTACACTTGTACCTCAGTACAGTTTTATATCAGCCGAGTCCATTCTACTTGCTGCAGGATGTGTCATGTTTGTCATTGCCTTTCTTGGATGCTGTGGAGCATGGTTCCAGCTGAGGTTTATGCTGATATTGGTTAGTATTCCAATCACTCCCAATATCCGATTTTTCAAATATTTTTGGTATTTTTCTGGATAGTTTTAAAATTGTTTCTTCAGAGCTCGATAACTTTAAATGCAGCCTGATGCATTCTAGAAACCTCTTAATTGTTATTTAATTTGGAAAAACAGATCGCTTCATGACAAATTCAACGTTTCATTTACCAGAAAATACTCATTAGGAAATTCATTAATTATCAATAGCAATTTTGACAATAATTTTTAAATAAAATATTAATAATTTGTTTTCTTCGAGTGTGTATAAATGAAAATACACAAGACTCTGGAAACTAAAAATCCGGAAAATGGAAAAACTTGATATATAATTGTGGATAAATAATTGAGAAAACAAGAACTGATAATTAGCCGGCAGATTTTTCAAGTGAAAACATTTAGTATTTCAGTCTGGTGGTGATGATGTTCCTGGGAGAATTCATGTTCGGTGCTCTAGCATTCATATTCCGGGAGCAAGTGTCAAGGAGTCTGAAGTATGAGCTTCTGTCTGGAATCCAGGAGCACTATAATATCACGAGAGAGCCCGGGACGTTAGCGACTATTTGGGATGACATTCAACAGAGAGTAATCAAAATGCCATTTCTAATGAGATGAATTCTATTATTTTAATTATTTCCTGAGTTCTTACAACAAACTCCTAACTCCTATCGAATTCTTCTAGTTCCACTGCTGCGGAGTGAGAGACTACACCGACTGGTTCCAAATATCCGCTTGGCCAAATGACGATAGAGTCCCCGACTCCTGCTGCATAACACGAGAGAGATATTGCGGCCGACCGGATCCCGATGGTAACAAAAAAGAATTGTGGTACAAAGACGGTTGTGCCTCAGCGATTCAAATGGGCTTTGTCACGAGGCTCCACGTGGTGGGGACAGTTGGTCTCGTGATAGCATTTCTCCAGCTCTTCGGGCTCATCGCCAGCATGATCCTCTTCTGCACAGTTAGGCACAAGAAGGCCTCCCACTCCTACAAGAGCTACGACACTGCCAATACCTAGGAACGCGCGTGGATCCCGGCCTACGGGATCCACGAGACCGCAATCACTGAAGAAACCGCTGCCTGAGAACTCCAGCATGCCATTTACAATTCTTATGGGCAATTTCTTTGCAAAAAAAAATACTCTTGCGAGACTCACGTCATTTTATAGCAAACCTAGTTTGAGGTTTCAAGGGGGAAGAGGGGACTGCATGATTCATTTTCTCTCTGAGCGTAGAAAACTGTCATGATTTTTCCGATGATTCTGGTAGTGTGATACGATGCATTTTCCGGGAGGATCCAATGATCTATGAGCTTTAAATGCTTGGGCTCACCGAGCAAATCCAAAGTTGCGCCTTAGAGGTTTATTATTGAGTAATCTTTAGGGGTAAGTGTAATTTAATCATTATATTTACCGTGTGTTTTAACTCTGCGAAAGGTCAATTCCAACGATAATTATTTCCGTCGAATGAGAAGAATAATTTGAGTACGGATGAATCTCGAATAATTAATTTTTTGAAGTAGTTTACAAGATAAAAATTTTTTATTTAATAATTGTAAAATGCTTGGAGTAATTTTTCATTTTCAAAACCAGAAAAATCTCTTCAAAAATCGAGATGAAACGATTTTCGATTGTAGAAAAGAATATTTTCAAAATATCTTATTGAAAATATCCTATCATAATTGTGTATTTTCATATTATTCAATTTTTATCAACTGTACATTTTTATGCAAGGATTTTGCGTGCTTTTCCACAGTTATAAATTCTTTGAAAATTTAGATTAGACGCGAACGTTCACGGAATGCCCAATTCATCTAATCTATTCATAGACAGGGCATTAAAATTTTTTAGTCAATTTAAATTACTGCTTCTTTATTAAAAACGAATTATGAACATAAAATGTTACATTAAATTCATGAAATTGTCCATTTGAGCCTGAAAATTTCGATTCCACTGAATATTCGAGAAATGAAATTGTTCTTTTTTTTGTAAATTTTAAGATTTTTAATTTGAAATGCCAGGACTAATTCTGCTAGTGTAAGCATTGAGTGTAAAATATGGAAGATTAAATAAGTTAAATTATCTAGAACAAAACAGAAATGTCTTTATTACGGAATTACTTATGGACTACAATCTCATTATGGTATGAATCTACTCCAAACCTATCAATTTTCCACCAACTTGGTTCAGCGCAGCAGTGAGGCCTCTCGATGTTTTCTTCGCTGCATTCACCGGCAACTGCAGTTACGAAGTAAAGTTTATTATAAGTGGGTCAATTGATAAAGCAATACCCAGAAGAATTGTACTTCATGTTAAGACTTCAATGATTTTTAATAAGATTTTCCAGTCTTAATTTGAAGCCTGGTAAATTCAAGATGAGCCTTCCAAAAGTTTCAAGTTGAGACTTTCAGAAGTTTATCTAAGACTTTTGAAAGTCTCAATTCATTTGATAAAACTCGACTTCAAATTGTCAGCTTTAATTTGTATTTTTCTTTTCACATGCGCCTGAACTTACATCAACAGCGGCATTCAGAAAGTTGCTGAGGGCTTCGAAGCCATTGACAAGAGCTCTTCCAACACCGCTGAATCTATCCCCTGAGTTTCCATACTTTTCCTCCTCCCTCGTTCGGTCCAACAGCGGTTGCGGCATGAACATGGACTGGAGTAAGCTCTGTACCGGCGTTTTCTTCTGTATCTCAAAGAGAGATTGTCCACCTTCGGTCTCCAGACGAACGGTCTCTCGAGTTTTTGGCGGGAAAAAGTCGGAGATCGGACTAGTTTTGACGGGGGTTCCACTGAGAGCCTCGACTGTACTCCTCTTGACAGTTCTTTGTATTTCAGATTTTCCTGATGCCTTTGCCTCCAACTTCTTTGGATCTACCTTCTTGAGGGCACCAGCTTGCGATTTTTTAGCCTCAACCTCTTTTATGAATTTCTTCGCTTCTCTAGCTGCCAGAACCGCAATCACCTTGTTCGAGGCCTCACTAGTAAACTCCTGAAAGTCGCAATGGTTGAGGATGAATATTCAAGGGGAGAGAGAGCTGCGGATTTCGCAAGTCCCTCTCAGTCTTTTGTATGCTAAATGGCTAGACAATTTGTTGTGACATTTGTTAACGATAGCCGAGCTGTTTGGATTACTTACAGAAGGGGTATTAAAAAACAAGACTTTGAACTCCATCAACACGTGCAAAAAAAATGCAATTCAAGGTTTATGATCGTAAATCGTTAAACCTGAGACATATCTGAAATCGAATTCTGAAGATTCCAATCAGTTTGAAATTTAAAAAATTGAAAGTTGAGACTTGGGATATCCTTTGGTCAGATAAGCGGAGTATAAAATTTGTCCTGGAATTCACTTGCGGTTGATAGTTTATTAACGTTGTGATTGTTGATCACCTCGAAGTATTTTTACTGTTCACTATGCATCAATGAATTGTGAAAGTATTCTAAAGGAATATGAAGTGGTATATTTCTATATCAGAAACGGATGATATTCGATTGGGATTTGCTATTTTGTTACGCAGAGTAAAACAAAATCTGATTTCCAGCATAAAGGACTGTTACTATTACAACAATAACTGCTATAGCTTCCCTCAGACTGAGTAGAAACAAAATAATTATTGGACAATTTTTGGTAAACCTGAAAGCTATTTTTCTTTGCATAATTTTTGAAAAGTTAAAATACAGTTACCTCCGCCCGTTCGGCAATGGCGTTTCTAGCCATCATTGCAAAATTCACGAATCTCCCTCTGCCGATTCTTAGTGCGTCCATAATTTGGCCTAATAGGTCCTACAACGTATAATTCCAGGAGGCACTTGAATTTTATTTCTCCAAATTTGTTTCATTATCCAATAGATTGTCATCAAGAAGTGACAGGGATCATTGTAATACGTGAGGATTGATCATTACCATGCTACGTTCCCATTTTGATGCAGTTCTTGTAATGGTGTTATCTATAATGTCAGCCGGTGTAACCAGTGAAATTTTGATCGGCACATTAGTAGGCCTTGACGATACTAGACTGACAGTGAAAATCGTCGCAAAAAAAAATATATAACAGAACTTCAAAAACATTTTTCATGGATGTTTACTAACTGAAAAATTCCTAGCACCACTTGTTTTATTTACATGGGATTAATGAGCGCTAAAAATTCACAGTTGGAGAACACACTGAGGCACGCACAGTTGCCTCAAGACTGACTCTCTTCGTTGAGTCCCAGGGCGTCAGTATCTTACGACATCTTCGGCGTGTACTTTCTCTTTCAACGTATTTCCCCGCGCAAGTTCAAAGAATTCAGGCACGATCGTTTGCTGTACACCTGTGGCATTCAAAAATTCAACTTTCATCGCAGGGAGATGGATAATGGGGAGGGCACTGTGACATTAGCATTCGAATGGATATCATCATGACTTCAGAATAACTTGTAAATGTACAATCCTTATTGAATGGTTTATTGAAACAATAGTACTTAAAAAATAAAATAGGATTTTAGGCTGACAAAATTGATTATATCTTATTGAATCTAGGAATTTATAATTGAACGAGGTCTTGAGAGTTGGTTCGAAAATAGCTGGAGATATTGATTGATGACATCGTCCACCATGGCTAGAAAGATCCAACTGGTGATAAGCGCAAACATAATTCACGTCAGGAGAGAACGTACAATCGTTAAGGGTGCGAAGGGTACCTGTGAATGTAAGTAAATATTAGTTAGATTTTTCGAAATAGTTAAAGAATGACATAGATTTGGGAAACAAATGCTTACAAGTGATAGACCTAGAATGGACGTTAAACCAGAGGCCGGACGTGCGCGGGCTTTATTTCCCGACGTCCCGTCATCTTCAGAGTTGACCGCATCATCGGATTGTCCTTCACTGGAGCCCAAGCTCGAACTAGAACTCGAACTTGAGCTTGATTTATTGCTTTTTTTCCGAGCCCCCGAATTAGACTTAGAATTGCTTCTGCGCCGCTTTTGCCCCGAACCTGGGCCACTTGAATTGCTAGCCTCTGAACCACCTCCACTTGAACTAGTTAAATTATTATTTTCTGGGGTAGTCCCAGCTGTGGTGGAGCTAGCTGAATCGTTATTCCCTGGTCCATTAGCGGCTGGATCAGCTGATGTATTACCTGGGAAACCTTTTGCATCCGATCCTTCACTGGTAGAATCATCATCCCCTATGCCTCCTCCGCCTACGCCTGAACCAGCCGAATCATCACCTCCTTGATCGTCTACTTGCGATCCTGGACTAATTGAATCAATGCTTCCGAAACTTCCTCCTCCCAATCCTAGACTGGCTAAATCATTACCTCCTTCACGCCCGCCACTTGAATTAGGACCATTGGAATCATTGCCTCCTGGATCTCCTGCTCTCGACTCTGTATTAGTTGAATCATTATCTCCTTGAGTTCCACCGGTTGCACCAGAATCTGCTGAATCATTGACTCCAGAGCCTCCTTCTCCTCTGGATCTTGGACTGGCCGAATCATCACTTCCTTGACCACCTCCGCCTGTACCTGAAACCGCTGAATTATTGCTATCTGGATCTCCGCCTCCCGAACCTGACCTGCCTGAAGCATCACCTCCTGGACCTCCACCATCCTGACTGGAATCAGTTAAACCATTACCTCCCCGGTCTTCAGGTCTAATTGAACCGTTGCTCCCTGAACTATCATCATCAGCTGAATTCCTATCTGAGTTTCCTCCAGGTTTCGATGTCAATCTTCCGCTGGGGCCCTCTTCTTCACTTGAACTTAGACTATTACTATTACTACTACTACTGCTGCTGCTGCTACTGACTTCATTAGAATCTTGTGGCTCCCTGCCTTGACCAGCCCCTTTATCATCATTATTACCTGATCCACCTCCACCGGATCCTGAATTGGCCGTTCCATCATTACTGCCTTCTGCTCCTTCTCCCCCTGATCCTGAAGCAGCGAAATTCTTGTCACCGGAGCTATCGTCATCCTTTGAGCTTGAATTACTATCACCAAAGCCGGGAATCGCATTCACTATTTGCTCGATGATGCCTTCATCAGAATCTGAACCGGCCGCTTCATTATCAGTCTTTCCTGTTCGCCCTCCCCCAGATCCTGAATCAGCGTCTTCCGTTGAGCTTGTGCTACCATCCCCAAAGCCAGGAATCGCATTCACTATTTGCCTGATAATGCCTTCATCAGAATCTGAACCGGCCGCTTGATTATCATTCTTTCCTGCTCCCCCTCCCCCAGATCCTGAATCACCGGAATTACTATTACCAGAGTCAGCGTCTTCCGTTGAGCTTGGGTTACTATCACCAACACCGGGAAT